>JAATLQ010035123.1:0-26854 GCA_013421005.1 Heliconius erato x Heliconius himera | reverse complement strand
AAATGTCGTTCGGAGCTACTACGGAGATGGACGAGAGAATGCTTCAATTCTGCGCCTGGCTCTATAGCAAAGTAAATTTAGAAGCGATTGCACGTATTTTGGAGTTATCCAATAATTATAATGTATTTCGTCGCAGCATTGTTGGTTACATCTTTCGTTTAAGTTTTCTGTTGTTTGTGTCATTTGTTCAGGTGTGTGTTTTTTTAAACAATTGGAACATCCTTATTGGAGCTACGAAAATGTGGGTTGCATTAAGGTTTAATAATTTTCACATTAGTAATCTTAAGGTTTTTGCAAACATAGGTACATTATATGAATAATTCAGTAGTTAAAGCGGGCGAAGCCGCGAGCGGGTCGCTAGTATATAATATAATTGAATGTTACAAGCATTTATCTAAGAAGAATACTTATATAAGAAGTTAATAGAAATTTTATCCCCAATTTATTCACAACAAGAAGTATTGTAGTGGAACATTTTGCAACACTTAATGAACCATTTCTCTTCTAATATCCAAAGTTGTCTGATCATGTTTACAATGTCTGTACTGAAACTGCCTTGTTAGCGTCCATTCACGTATTTATTACTTAACGATGGCTTAGCAATATGGCGATGTACTCATACAAGCCAAACATTGGATAGTTTTGAGTTATTTACGTTTTATAATAGATATTTTGCATTGTATGTTGTTTTTAGTGTTTTTTATATCGATTTTGAATAGTTTAGAGTAGATTATAATCTTTATTGTTCATAAAAATATATTTTTTTTATTATATTAGACACAAAATATTGTAAATATCAATCCGAAGTACCTAGTTTAGCCCATCACTAAGCTGGCAGGGGGAACGTAGGTACTTAGTGTTCCCATTAAGACACTGCGTTCCCATTAAGGCACTTCCGTTCTCCCCTTTCTACTGAATTCTGGAGGTCTGAACTGAACGCAGCGTCTTATTCCCAGAGCGAGGAAATTAAAATACTATACATTTTTCTTTTTGAGTGGGAATCGAACCTCGAGTCAATTGAGACACCCTCTTTGAGTGGAAATTGCCACGACTGACACACGGGCACAAGTGGATCGAAAATTTAATTAATAATTGTGTCAAATTACATATTTCATTTAAAATAATATTTTTTCTTAGCTACACGCTGTATCCCGCACGTAGCAGGGGTAGGCGGAGGGAACTTGGAAACCTAGTGTTAACACTCCGTTCCCATTTAGACACTTTCGTTGACATATTAACTTTTATAATTAACTTTACGATTTAAATTCAATATTTGACTGTAGGCAATTTCAAATATAAAATACGTACTAGCTTTGCTTTTAAAAATGTAGTAGAATATGAAAAAAAATGTGTTATAGAATAGTAAAAGTTCCAGCTTTTGTTTCTTTTTTATTTTGTTTTTCCATTGTAGTTCCGTAACGCCAAAACACACAGGAAAAACGACGCATATCGCTAGAAAGTTGGTAAATCTGTGATGAGAGAGTAAAGTTTATACCGCAGCGTGAATGCTTCCAACAACTTTTGTTATGAATTTTTAACAAAAAATACTATAACCGCCACAATAAAATTATTTATAAGCTCAATGTAGGCTTAGTATTAAAAAAATGTACTTAATTCTACTTTTTTAAGTGGTACGACACATTTTTGCGCTTTATAATTCGCTATAAATTAAAGATAAATATTTTTTACATTTTGATAAGTTGGGTTTAAGTGCTTGAGATGAATTAGAAAAACAATTAAGCGCTAGTATTTTTTGTTTTACATTTAATTTTCTTTTTTATCTTACAGTAGTCATACATACAAATTACAAACATAATTGTACGATGCATGATAAGTCAGTGAGTTACTGATATTTTTTAGAAATACATATATCCAATTTAGTAGATATTTTACATATACCTACAAATATTAATAAATAGCCTAACCTAATGTAAATTTCATTATAGCCCTCTATAATGAAACATGAAACAAATATTATTTCGTTATAATCTAATTTCAGAATTCACCAACAAATTAATCACCTTGTTATAACTTTATACTAAAACATTGGTTTCCATAGATTCAGCTTTTGCGCATAGAGTTCGAAGGTAAATTGGATGGCGACCGCGACGAACCGTGACTGTACCAGCTTATTGAATTGCGCCGTATAATCTTTACGGATGACGATGTAGAGCAAAAAATTGCTGAGACGTCGTATAGATACATATCTCTCTATAGATAATAGATACATATCTATCTATCTATACTGTAATAAAACGGAAAAAATTGTACATTTACTGTACATTTTATATTTTTACGAATAAATAATTTAGGCTAGTTGTGGCGCAGTGGCATAAAGTGTGATTGCAAAATCGACTGGTTGTTGGTTCGATCCCCACTAGAGGACATGAAATATTTATGTAAATTTATATTTTCATTTCTTCGCTCTGGTGTCGAGGTAAAACGCGACGTTGAGTTCCGCCACTCATCATGCAATGCCTCCAGATTTGCGGCGGAAACTACCCTGCTGTGTGCGGGATACAGCGTGAAGCTCCAAAAAGTCTACGCAAATAAAATCGCAGGCAGCCACTGATTTTTTATATATAATATCATGTATATTTAAATTGAAAAAAAATAAATCTATTAATATTCATTATTATTTTCCATTCGAACACCGAAGAAATATCGTTACTTTCTTCAAGTAGACCGATGTAAATTTATTCTTTTGTATAAAGAACAATCCTTTTGTTCATGTTAAATTGTACTACTTTTCAATGCTTTGATGTGGTTTCATTTATGTACAATCGACATTACAATCTTTTTTTTGCTTTAGGGTGTATTCCGCATGTAGCAGGGTAAGCAGAGGGAACCTAGTGTTAAGAAACTCTTTTCCCCACTTTCTGCCAAATTTTGGAGGCATAGCGTGTTGAGTGGCGGAACTCAACGCCGCATTTTAGCTTGATACCAAAGCGAAGGAAGGAAAATATTTATAAATAATAAATAATTCCCCCTAGTGGGGATCGAACCCACAACAGTCACGCGCTTGTGCTCCACGACGGCATCAACACACACTTCATGAATGGCTAAAACATTTTTTTCTTTTACTATAAATCATTTAACCTATGTAGTGGTTTGGAAAAATTAAAAGAGTGCTCGTTAAAGTCGTGCACCAAAGGTTCTGGAAAATAGAAAAAAATAAAAGCTTGTTTCCAATTTTTTTCTTTATTTAAGCTTAAAACCATTTTCACGTCAGGTTTTTAGAGCAGTCAATACTCTCGTGTGCGTTTTAAGTTATGAAGTATAGTAACAATTTTATTAAAAAATACAATATTATATTTGTTTTTATACTTTTGCCTGTTAGAATAGTGTAATTTTTTTTTATTTATTTGAAACTAGCGGCTCGCCCACGGCTTCGCCCGCTTAAAATACATGATTACTGATTTAATAAGCACAATTGATTGACAACTATAATGACTTCTAATATGATTTTTTTTACGACATTATCGTCAAAGAATTTTTGATTGTTTTAAATAAAAAAATACGACCATTGTTGATATTTGATATTTATAAAATATACATAAAGCTAATTATGTATTACACGTATATATTTTTGTAACTTTATGTTCTTTTTACCTATATAATATGCGTCTCATCATAATTCTAAAACTCTGTTAAATGTGCTGATGTCAGTGAATAATTTAATTTAGGTTGCAGGATTCATAATATTCTTTTTAAAATAACTGTATTAATTGCATATTAACTCCTGTACAGTTTTTAAATTAGTTACATATATTATATGAACGAACCAACCAAAATATCTTTGTATTTACTTGATATTTCTTTCAAGATCGTTCTTTATCTCTGTGTTGAATTAAAATTAGTTCACGCTGTATCCCGCACATAGCAGGGTAGGCAGAGGGAACCTAGTGTTAAGACACTCCGTTCCCCACTTTCTGCCGAATTCTGGAGGCATTGCGTGTTGAGTGGCAGAACCGCGCTTAACCTCGACACCAGAACGAAGAAATGGAAATATAAATTTCACGACCGGCCGGTTGAATTAATTACGACTTAAACTTAACTGTTATGATTTATGAAGGTAATCTCCACTAACAATTCAACTTTGCTTACTTTATTGTATAAAATATTATATAATAGTGCTTCAAAAATATATATTTTTATCAACAATCATATAAACCAGACATTTCGAATGTCATTCTTTAGCCAGGGTCATACCAGCGCGATTGCTATATAATATAAGCAGGCAAAGTAATGCCTTGAGTTCATTCAAATGACGATAACTTTTTTTTTAATGAACCGATTTTGATGAACTAAACTTTAGTACTCAAGTTGAGTTAAAACAAAGCGATTGGTAAAATTTTCAAGTAAATCGGTTCAGTACTTTCAGAGAAAAATGCGGACAAAAATATGTCGACAGACAGACAGACAGACAGATAGACAGACAGACAGACAGACTGACAGACAAGAAATTCAAAAAAAATCTTTTTGCTTTCTATTATTCTTTTTAAGTGTCCGTCTATCCATTTCAGTCAAAATTACTAAATGTACAGACAAAAAATTTTTACTGTCTTATTATATATAGAGATTATTACTATAAGCACATATAATAGTATAAGTAATAAGAGAAGTTAAATAAGAAATAGATAATTATAATATATTTCTCTTTTACTTTTAAAGTGTTCTTTTCCACACTTAGGAGAAAAACATACTTTTTGGAAAACTTTTTTTTTTATTTTATTTATTTTTAAGGGAAACATACAGTACATTAAATATATTCTAATAAGACACAAATAATAGTACAAATACCAATCAAGTTTCCAGTCAAGTTTATTTCATTGTTTTCTTTCTTTACTAAGTGTGGATAACACTTTAAAATATTAATGAAAAAATATATAAAATATCTCTTATTTAAAGATATTTCGAGAATTTTTGGGTTGATATTAATAATTTTTAACAAATGTATAAGAATTTCGACGTAACTTGATAAGTCCGTATTGGTCAGAGGTGCTTTCGGGTTGTTTCCAAGAGGCGCAGGCTTAAATACCGCTACGGTAAATTTTATTTATACTTATTAAATAGTCAAATAGTAACCCTGTGCTCTCTACTACATATAAACCATATACTACTATACATACAGACTGTCGATCAACGATCGCAGAGACAAGACAAGACAACGATCGCAGATCGTTGTGAATTCGATCTCCTCCCAGCCAAGCAATAATATTTTAATTGTTTTTATTTTCTGCTTCCATAAGACGAAGCGTGATAGTTAAGAATTGAGTTGAGTTGCAAGTGTTGAATTCTCCGCATGTTGACGCAGTGAATTAAATTTGGCTGGAAAGCGGAAAACAGAGTGTCTGGACACTATGTTCTACGGGTGGTAAATGGAAGCAGCATGGTATGGGAAAAAAAGGACGGGCAAACGAATTTGTGGGCAACCACTAGTTTAACATAAAAAACATGCTTAAAATTATTTAGTTGTAGTTTTAATTAACTACAAAAAAAAAAATTGAAATATTTTTCGTCAGTTCTGGCACAAAAAATTGATTTGATTCTATTTTTTGATGTTCGTGTGACCTGAAAACGTGAGGCACGCAACAGTGGCGAGCACACACGATATGGAATTTTCGTCGCTATTTGGCAGAGTCCGCCTACAACTCTTTCAGAATAAAAGGGATAGAATTGCGGTTTCAAAATTGTTCGTGTTATACGCCTCACGTATCTACTTCTTTTAAATTAAATCAACATTCACATTTCTTTCGTCCCATTTAAGGTAATATACTTAAGATTTTCCTTCCATTTGCGCCAAGGCTTTTTTGATGTGCTTTAGATGCTTTTTAAAAGAAAATACTTTATAGACTTAATGATATGTTTACGTCGAGTTTCTAAGAAAAAATTCTATACATTCTATTTCAATAAAGTTCCCCTTCTGAAAATCTGTTTCCTTTCTATTTTTTATTCATTAATTCTTAAAATTATCATGATAAATTTTTAACTTTGTGTATTATTGCTGTTATATAGGGTGTAACGCGGTCGACGGATCAACGGTTGTCTACGAGTGGAGGATCTCAGTATCTATCGATTTCACCCCCATGTATGTTAGCCGATTTTCAGTGGTTCGGCAGTTATTTGAGAATTTATGATTTTTAGGAAGAATATGGATTCTTGAAGAAAATTGGCAATACAACCCGACTGACGGAGTGTCTTAACACTAGGTTCGTGAAGCTGATTTGATTTTTTTTTTATAAATATGATTGTAGGAAGTAAATTGGCTGGTAAAAGGGAAAAGTTTATTTATCAGAAATTGTGTAAATAAAAGATTTTTTATCACATATTTTTTAATTATTAATCACAATAATTCCCACAATTTTTCATATTTTTCGCAATAAATTATAAGCCGATTTAAAATTACCATACGCAATTACGAGTTATCAAAGCGTTTATGCATACTGGCCTTAATTGTGAGGTTTGTGGTGGATTCGGGAATACCAGATTAGAGGTAATTAAGTCCTGGAAATGTAGCCCGGCTGAGATCATTAAACGGGATAATGAGGCGTCCACTCAGCCTTATAGTATGTGTGTAAATTGAATATTGCCTCTTTTATATGATTAAATTTTATCAGTTACGGCCATTCGTGGCGCAGGGGCGCAAAGTGTGGGTATAATCAAAACAGGTTGTGGGTTCGATTCTCACTTGAAGAAATTAAATATTTATTATCTTCATTTCTTCGCTCTGGTGACCAGACCGAAGTGCGGCGCAATGCCTTCAGAATACGGCGGAAAATGGGGAACCTTATTAGGTTCCCTTTGCTTACCATGCTGTGTGCGAAATGCAGTGTGACGTTCAAAAAAATATCAGCTATATTTGTGTAGGTACCAACATGATGTTTAATTTTGTGTCTAATAAAGTGTTGTTAAGCTACTCAACAGTTAAACTTAAATCGACTGGCTTGTTAGATCATAGAATAAAGACTCTTTTATAGGATAAAATAAACTTTTTGCGGCGCATCGACGCGAAACGGCTATTAATTTATGAACTAGGAAATATATATATAAATAAATAATTGTATTAGGTTGTTATATAGTACTTAAAACTGTGGTTAAAAGTGGTGCTGACACTTCCACCTTGTATACGAGTGCATTCAAAATGTATCGCAAACGTAAAATTGGATAACACGTCCGACCGTTGTAGAGATCTAAGCAATCCGTCCACCCTGTTACGGTGAGATTTTACTACTTACTTACTACTACGTTGTACAAAATTTATATAATACTGCCAGAACTATATATGTATTTTTATTATATAAGAAACACATTTTTAACATTTACGACATACATTTAATATTTTTAGACATATGTCTAAAAATATTAAATGTATGTCTTTAAATGTATAGATGTAGATATCTACCTAAATTTTACATTTTTAAATATAAATTATTATAAAAAATACATTTAAAATATGAAAAACAACACTCTTCCCAGGGTGGGACATGGGTCCAAGCCATCGGTGTCTAGCATTCTTCTGCATATCTTCTTGATCGGACACTAAGCGATAACCTCTTAAGAAGATGATCGAGGCTTTTCGCTATTAACTGAAACCACTATCGGCACAATGATAGTCGCATTGACTTCCTACACGGCATACTGCAATTTTTTTTCAGCGTCACGCTATATCCCGCACACGGCAGCGCAGGTAAAGCCTAGTGATAGGATCTCTCATTTCTATTTTCCACCAAATTCTGGAGACATTGCGTGTTGAGTGGCGGAACTCAACGCCGCGTTTTACCTCGAGACCAGAGCGAAGATATGAAAATATTAATGTGGATAGAACCCACAACCATTCGTGTTTACAGTCTTATATTTGTACTTCATTTATTTAATATTTATTATTACCATTATTATTTAATATTTTTTATTTACATCCATGTTCTTCATCAAACGAAGCAAACAATGAGAATATACCTATACATATAATATTTACAATGTAAAATAACTACGTTTTAGCTGTCGAAGCTAAAAAAAAAACCCGTTGTTTGAAAGCTGGGAAATATTCACATATATTTTAAAATAGAACAAATCCCAAAGGAGGATTGGGAAACAAACGAAAGGGATTTGAGCGGTAGTGTACAATATTCTTTGTTAGTTAGTTATTAGCTTCCCTAGTACTTACGATGCCATTTATTATTATTAAATTTAAGTATAAAGGAGGCCAGTCGTGGCGCACGGGCACAAATGTATGACCGTAAGCGCGACTGGTTGTGGATTCGATCCTCACTCGACAAAAATGTACCTCATATTTATTCAAGTTTATATATATTTTTTTTGCTCTGATGTAAAGGTGTAGCGCGGCGTTGAGCTCCGCTACTCAACACGCAATGTCTTCAGAATTCCGCGAGATATGAGGAGAGGAGTGTCTTAACACTAGAATCCATCTGCCTACTTTGCTACATGCGGAATAGAGTGTGGAGCTGAAAAAAAGAAATATTGCATTTGCATATAAAAAACAACAGTGTACGTAATTACAAACATTTGAATAACTAGCTGAAAGTGCGTTCACAAAAGAATTGTAATAAACGTATTCACATACGAAATTGTAAATATTTAAAAACCTCTGGAAATAGCCGTCTCATTTCATATAATTTTATGGTAATGCTTATTTTTATGTAGTTCGCATTTCGTGTGTAACATTAAAAAAAAAAATAAAAAAATAAAGCTGAAAACCTCATGAAAATGTAGGCAGTCTCGTTTAAAAGTCGTGTTTTAACGTTATATCGCCCGACCTGCTTACGTGCACTCGTCGCACTTTGCTTGCCCCTTAATTGGAGTGGCTAGCACGCAATCCTGGACACCACCAAACAAAAATCGACTCTTATACATAAGCACAAGGGGCTAATGTTCCACCACTCATTACGCCACCAAGTTTAACAGGTCTAGCTATTTTACATTGAAGTATTCATAAAAAGGTGCGCTGTGTAGACTAATGATGTAGATGTATAAAATATTTGTGATTAACGACTCGATGGTTGAAAAACTTAAATACTTTACAGTTGTAAGTTTTGTTTTGTGTGTGTTGATATTTTTTTTTTTAAATGTAACTTGTTAAGATGTTTATGTGCTTGACGTTTAATTTCATACAAATTTAACCTGCTCGTTTGAGGTTGTAATAAAATTTAAGATTCTGTAGGAATTTTGGGATCGTTCTCTACTTTCTACTTCCTTCACTATGTAACAGTACCTTGAGAAAGAAAAGTAAAATAAAAAAATAATAATAATAATATAAATGGCAATACACACAATTAGCATAGTTCATTATGATTAATACAAATCGATTCGGAGTCATGTATGTCTGGATATCCTGAGTTGTTTTTTTCTTTTTTTTCGAACTTGAGGATAATGTTGTAAGCCCTACTGAGTTTTACAGCGACACCGGTTGGGTAGGAAAGAAGGTATTCTGTCCCTGAAGAAATGCTAGCAATATGTGGCTGACTGTGAGCATATGTCCCGAGTGTCACAACCGTCATTTGATACGTATAGGGGTGGGTAGCTGATGGAAGGCAGCGGTCCAGTCAAGCTCTTAAGTACTACGGTACTAATAAATATGATGCACATAAGCACTCCTACCAAATATAAAATAAATGTAATATAATAATTGGAAATCCATAATGGCATGATCTTTTAAGATCGAATTTCTTAGAAAGACAAAATATGAAGATAAAATGAGACAAAATATTATTCATTAAATAATATTTTAAAGGTGTTTGGTGAAATAGTTATAACTACTTAAAGAATCTATAAGCAAATTTAAACAATAACGTAAAAACCTACTATTTCACAAATACTACTAAGCGTTGTCGATCTGCCACTTTTCATTCTTAAAAAACATACTAGAACGAGAAAGGTATATATATCTCTCTTTTTTTTACGCAATTCAACGTCGCCGCGAATGAGGTGTGTGCGGCGTTTTCGCTTTGATAGGTTTGTATCTATGTACGTCAATCTTGACAAATGGCGCTTTATTTTACAACGATAATTTTATTAATTATTTTGTTCGAAATAATCACTTTTTCATGTTTGGATTTTTTTCCTGTTTAATTAGTATTCGATTTTTAGTTAGAGTGGTTAAAGCTGTGGTTTCATTTAGAGTGGTAATGACATAAACACTCTTTATAAATTACCATATAAAATAATAACATATTCGACAGGTATTAATAAATAAACATTCATATATTTATAGCAATTCATTCGTTCGAGAATATGAGGTTTAACGAATCGAAAGCATAAATCCAAACATTACGTTTGGGTTTATGCATGGTCGCACCGATATCTTCAAAAACAACTATTGTATATATATATGTACATTGAAATTAAAAAAGAAGTATACTATGAACTTATATTTTTTTGAGGCCAGTCGTGGCGCAGGGGCACAAAGTGTGACTATAAAACCGAGTGGTTGTGGGTTCGATCCCCGCTCTAGGAGATGAAATATTTACTTAAATTTATATTTCCATTTCTTTGCTCTGGTGGCGGGTACAAGCGCGGCGTTGAGTTCTGCCACTCAACACGCAATGCCTCCAGAATTCGGCAGAAAGTGGGGAACGGAGTGTCTTAACACTATGTTACCTCTGCCTACCCTACAGTGTGCGGGATGCAACGTGAAGCGTGATTTTTTAAATATTAAAAAATATATATATATAAAACGTCTTTGAATTTGAAATGTTATTTTGCAATTTATAGACAAGATTGCTGTGAGATGAATTAATTTTGAAGAGTAAGACCAATAAATTATAATTTATTGCCTATGGGTTCTATTAAGCGTTTTCTAAATAAACAATTTGAAGCTGGGAAAATTAAGATCAAATTGAATTCGTAATGAGATTTTGTTAATTCTATTATTTATTTATTCTTCTTATTTATTTGTATAAGTGAAAATTACAATTTGTTTCTGATACAGTAGACGGGTAAGGAAAATTTCTACAATGATAAATTTTGCATAAAATATATACTATACTTACTATAATTATATGAAAAATGTAATAGTTTATATATTTTTTTATTTATAAGAAAGTATGGTATGTACGAGGTGTGTTCAAAAAGTATCGCGAATTTCGAATTTTCGCGGGTTACGTATATTCGAATTTCGATTTTTTTGCGACGTTATGTTGGTACATATGTCTCTCACTTATGCTGACAAATTCGGCCATTTTGAATGTTCAGTAAATTGTTGACAGCTGCTTTGCTTGCACTTGTTTTGGTTCGTCTTCGATTTTTACCTATTCAAAAAATGGAACAAAGAACCTGTATCAAATTAAAATACCTACGGTATGTGTATAATAAATATTTTTTCTTACTTAACTTTCGGGACATTGCATATTGATGTAAGAGTGAGAACATCAAAATAAGTTTTTTTTTATGAGTAGAAATTGAACTTATAACCATAGTTTTTATAGTCATAGGAAAGTATTGTTTTTATTCAATAGCAAACATGATTTTTCTTTAGTGCTTCGGGAAAGAATGTCGCGAGTCACCATAATTTTACAGTTACACCCTACATCGTGATAACGCGCGCTGGGTTGCGGTGTTAAACTAAAGAGGAAACCAACAATTTATCTTGTAAGGGAGTTAACCTGTCACTTGTTGCGATTAAGACTGCCTTTTAGACTTCGTGCTATTCGGCAAACCATGTTTTTAATTTTTTTATGTATCAATATAATAAGAGAATGAACTTGAACCCTTTTTTTTATTTTAAACATACTTGGGTTTGGCCGCATTAAGCCTGATAAGGGACGATGTGGTCTACGGTGGTCCACGCTTGCCTAGTAGGTAACTGTTTTTGAATACTCCCACATTGTTAGTCATAGGAAATACAGATGTCGTCAATGAGTTCCAAGAGAAGGTAAACATGAAATAAAATTCGTAGCATAGACCAACCATAGTTTTTTTTAACGTCAGATACGTACGTTAATAGTTTTTATCAAATTAAAATGAAAAAATTGGTCAAATGCGTCTACGCTATGTATTTTACAAGGTAATATCCCAGAGACAAGAACCCAGGGCTCCCAGACCTACGTCATTTTAAACTGTGCTGTGTGCGGGATACAGCGTGAAGCTGTCAAAAGCTGAAGTTTTGACAGCTTCACGCTGTATCCCGCACACAGCACAGTACGCCGTTCCCCTAATTTCTGGATGCATTGCGTGTTGAGTGGCGGAACTCAACGCCGTGCTTACACTTCATTAACTTGCTTTTGTCTATACTTGTGGAGGTACCCATTATTTGTTGTAATTAATATAAATTATTTCATTAAATTTTATTTACTAGTAATGATCGAATTAGTATAATTTGATTATTCTTACTGAACTCCTTTTTTAATAATTTTCTTTAAGGCGCACGCTGGTGTAGTTGCGCAGCGACGACCTCAAACAGAAATATACATTTCGGTAATATTATAATTAGTTAAATTAAGACCATTGCTTTTGTAATTTTCTAAATACAAACGACCCAGTGTCGTTGTTATTAAATTATGACGAACAATTAATTATATTCTGAAAGGACACCATAATGACTAGATATTGATGTAAGAAAATAAGAATTTTCTTCAAATAATTTTCTAAACCGCTGCTTCACTGTTAATGAAGTAATCGAATACGCAGGGCTTCGATTGCCATTGTTTCCTTCATTATACTTCGTCTATTGTACGAAAATATTAAATTTTAATTATTTTACGTTTATCAGCTTCACGCTGTATCCCGCACACAGCAGGGTAGGCAGAGGGAACCTAGTGTTAAGACACTCAGATCTCCATATTTTGGCGAATTCTGGAGGCATTGCGTATTGAGTGGCAGAACTCAACGCCAAACTTAGCCTCGATACCAGAGTGAAGGAATGGAAATATAAATTGAAGTAAATATTTCATCTCCTCGAGTGGAGATCGAACCCACAACCAGTCGGTTTTACAGTTACACTTTGTGCCTTTGTTTTATTTTGAAGCTGGATACATTCCGTGTAATTTACACGGGATTGTACGAGATGAAAAAAGGATATGTTATAAATATCTTTTACCTGCACTTATTAATTGTTGAAAAATTTTAGTACATATTCGATATTACATATTAATATATCATGTATTATCTTCTATAATAACAGAACTTATCAATTGCTCTTATTACTGAATAAAGCGTATTGTTTACAACGTCAAGCTTAATTAATTTTGATTCAGTTTTATGTTTCGTTAAATTATATTGGTATTCTAAAAAACAATGAAGGTAAATATGTTCTTTATATATTATATATATGTATTTTTTATATATTGATAGGAATCATTTTTCAACATTTATTTTAGGTGTTTATAATTTACAATAAATACAATTGAAATTACGTTTTCATTTGATTATAAGCTTAGTAAACATAGAACTAGCGACTAACACAACTATTTACACGTTAATGTTTCGTAGTGTTTGTATACACTGGCTATCAAAGGACGTTTTCGTACATTAGTGCTGTTTAGAAACTACAGTGAAACACATGGGTACTGCAATGGGAGGAGGGGGGGTTTGGGTGGTCCAAACCCATTTCCGAATAGTCTGGTGCTAGCCCCATAAATTTAACTAACAGAAAATTTGCCCCAAAAATTGAAAAAAAAAACCAACGTTTACACGAACATCTGTTCAAAGCTAAAATACGGGCCTCCTATTTCAGAAAATATGTCTAGATAAGCCCATGCCCATAGTATTATAATAAATATTTGAAAGAGAAGTACTTATGCCAAGGCTACAAAAAGTTAACGTACCTTGTGTTGAAAATATAAAATCTTGAAATAAATTAAAATCTAATTGTTTATATTTATCTCTATGCTATACATATTGGATATTTTTCATGTTTTGTGTGTTGAATGGCGGGATTTAACCCCGCTCTTTGCATCGTCACCAGAACGAAGAAATGAAAATATTAAATATTTCATTTCCTCGAGAGGAAATCGAACCCACAACCTGTCGTGTCAGTCACCTCTATTACCAGACCTGTATTACCTGGATTCATCTTATATTATTACGCTATAATAAAAACCAATCGTTTATATACATTCCTTCTAATGATTTTCCATGATATTCATTCCAAAAGTTATGATAATATAATGAGTTTGACATCATTAGGCATAATATCCCGGAATTTAATTTGTACTACAGATCGTGGTATTTAAGACGTAACGAGCTTTGAAATATCATAATAACATGAATAGCGGTGCTGATAGCGGAAATGTTTTGTACGAAAGAAATGGAGCATGTTTAAAATATCGAATGTTTTGAGTAAATCATATTATAGTAGAGTAGGTATTTCATTATATAAGAAATATTTTTTCAATGTTAATAACAAAAAAGTTACATTATTATATTATTAAAGCGATGTATGATTTTTTTTTATTAATATATTATTTTTTTTTTTGTTGGATTATAGAACTTATATAAATCCCAGTGTATTCTATTTTATTTTTCATATTTAAACCACATATGGTGTGTGGTACTTACTAAGTAAGCACCTGCCTTCGAAACATTGCGTGTTCGAAGGCAGGTGCTTACTTAGTAAGTACCACAGTCTTAGTGGCGGAACTCAACACCGCACTTTGTCTCGCTTCGTTCGATCCCCACCCGAGAAAATTAAATTTATTTATTGCCCCAAGTGGGAATCGTATTCACAAGCATCGCATTCACAATTACAAAATAGAAAAAATATTGTAAGTAGATATACATATAATTGCGTAGATAGGGTAGGTCTGAGCACTCAATAATAATATTATATTATAAAAAACCGTAACAACCACTAATTCTATTATTATTCTATTTCTATAGAAAATAAATGATTTCCACAAGCTACATTTTCCTTTGAACATTTTCTGTGAAGTGGCCGGAGGAAATGCAATAAGCGGTATTGATTCTGAAATACAGCAAACAGCCTATCGGCGATATAAAATTCGACTTTTAATTTTCTATTGTGGGCCTCATAATAGAATCAGGCAGCCGGGTCACGTCTTGGCCTCTCAAAAGGCTGACTGTGTAAGATAAACTTTACCTTCATTGTCAATTTCCTGAGTCTTATTCGCAAGAGCCCTTCTAACGCCCAGAAACAATGAAAGAAAAGTACCTTTATCTTTAACAATTTAATGTTGACTTTTCAAATGGCTCGTTGGGTTAACGCATCTTAATACAAGTTTGTTTTTATTTGTTTCCGTTTATTTTCATTTCTTTTTTCGTGGTTTCGTTGGTCCTGCTGATAAATGGTGGATGCGGCTCTGTGAAATATAGCAGGATTGTCTATTTCTCGGAAGATGGAGGGTGGCAAGTTTTAAACACGGTACATTTAACATCGTATGGATTGGATTTTGTGATAAAATGTAATAGGCTTTTATACTAAGTCACGAACAATACGATTTTTCAAATTGAAAATGAGAATAATACTAATATTGATATTGTAACAGAAACTACAAGTTTAGCATATCTATTGTAATTTTGTAATTAAAGTGGGATAAATTATCTTTCAAAATAATCTACTTTTTCTTCATTCTACAGACATCATTTTCTATTACCAAACTCCACATTCTGTTAGCAAATTGAAGAAGTTCAGTTTCTTCTAGAAAATATTTAAATTATTCCACTCCCACTAATGGGCATCGAAATCACGGCCACCATACGTCCAGTCAAATAAATATCAACTAGTTACAAAAAAAAAACAGCTTCACGCTGTATCCCGCACACAGCAGGGTAGGCAGAGGGCACCTAGTGTTAAGACAATCCGCTCCCTACTTTCTGCCGAGTTCTGGAGGCATTGCGTGTTGAGTGGCAGAACTCAACGCCGCGCTTAATCTCGACACCAGAGCGAAGAAATGGAAATATAAATTAAAGTAAATATTTCATCTCCTCGAGTAGGGATCGAACCCACAATCAGTCGGTTTTACAGTCACACCTCGTGCCGCTGCGCCACGACTGGCCTCAACTAGTTACGATAACTTAAAATATTCTATTCTATTCATTAACATTAAAAGAAATTAAGCTCTAAATATTCTAATTTCTGTGTAATCTCACTAAGCGATTCTAAATCACGATCGTTTACGGCCAACGTGCGACAGATGCCTACTTGCACGTATCCGAAGTGATCGAGCAAGACACACATTACCTCCATATGTCAGCTATAGCGGGAACGACAAAAAGCAGCCGTACTCCTCGCTCACCCTGTTATGTTAAATTACGAATTGATTTTCCGAAGAAGTCTCTTTGAGATAGGTCTGTTTTTTCTTTACCGACATTTTGGCAAACATGCCTTCTACGATTTATTGCTTTTCTTTACGTTTTAATATCGTATTTGACAAAATCTCTGTATAGAACAAGATAATGTTGGTTAAGTTACCAAAATGGACCGTATTATAGTGGAAATTTTAAAATGAAAGATTTCCTCTGACACAGACAAATACGCTTAAAATATTTTATGGTATCAATTTTTCAAATAAATTTACTTGAAGAGGATTTATTTGTCAAAATGTTATATAAGCTATTAAAATTACTCTTTATATTATACATACTAGCGACCTACACGCGGCTTCTCTCGTTTAAAGTTATTGTTATATTATAACCAAATGCTACAAAATCTTTAAAAAATTGTAGCCTATGTGTCATTTTGATATATTAGCTATATAATGTAAAGGTTTATCTAAATCCGTTTAGGAGTTTCTGCGTACTGTAAAATTATAAGTATGAAAGTAACGAATGGCTTTTCGCGTTCACTAAAACATTAAAAAGATTTCAAACAGTCGGTACTTCCTACTTCCTACCGACGTCGAATTCGTTCGTCACATTCTTAAAAAGAAATCTCAAAATCAATTTCCGCTGTTTGTAGCAAATCTGATATCAACGACCGCTAGAATTAGATCATCGCCAAAGTATATCAGATATTTTGAACATTACACTCAACTGCTGTTGACATATTCATCTTTAAAGAAATTGTAAGAGCAATCTTACTTGAGATACGAATTTAACAGCATATCCTTTTTTAATATAAAAAAAGACCTAAGGTGTATAATAGATCATTCAAAATAAATGAAAACTCTATATCAAATTTGTTTGTTCTATATTTTTTTTTAGCTTCACGCTGTATCCTACATATAGAAGAAGAAGATAGAAGAAGAAGCGTAATGTTAAAGCACTCCGCTCCCCACATTCCGCCAAATTTTGGAGTTTTTGAATGTTGAGTGGCGCAACTCAACGCCGCGCTTTGTCTCGACACCAGAGAGAACAAATGAAAATATTTAATATTTCATTGACCAATACGAGTGGGAATCGAATCCAAACCAGTCGCGTTTACAGTCACACATTTGTGCCCTGACGTCGCGAATGGCATTGTGTTCTTAAATTATTTTTTTTTACGGCCATTCTTGTTACTACAAATTTAAGATAACATTTTGAAGAACATAATTGAATTTGGTTTTGTAAACCTATTCGAACAACGAAACAAGGGGAACATAAGTAATACATATTTAAAAAAAAAAGTACTCTCAAGTAGTCGGAAAGCGGAAGACGCTGACGGCTTGTCTACTAAGCGCCAATAAACAAACCCTCAACACGTCAGTTACAAATTGCCTCTATGTTCGTTGTAAATATGTTCTCACAGCTTCCACTGAACAGCAACTAATATAAAATTAATGCAAATAATAATGGCGTTCGTGTATTGAATTCATGATGTTTGGTTTTAAAAACACTCTGTGGTGTTGATATGGCTATGACAGCTCTCAGTTTGTATGGTTTGTATGTCAAATTGGTTATTACATCACACAATACAACTTCAGGCCTCGTGGCGCAGCGGCACAAATGTATGACTGTAAACGCGACTGGTTGTGGGTTCGATTTCCACTTGAGGAAAAAAAAAATATTTTCATTTGTTCACTCTGGTAACGAGGCAAGGCGTGGTGATGAGTTAAGTCATTTAGCACGCAATGCCTCCAGAATTTGGTGGAAAGTGGGGAACGGAAGTGTCTTAATGGGAACGAAATGTCTTAACACTTGTTACCCACGTTCCCTCTGCCTACCCTGTTATGTATAGGATATAGCATGATGTTAAAAAAAACAGTAGAACTTGATCTTAAATCATCTGTATATACATATATACCTACTGAGTTTCTTTATTCTGTCTTTTCTAAAAATTAGTCGTCAAATGTGTAAAAAAATATATAAATTTTCGTACATACAATGTACGACATAAAGCAACAGAAAACTAAATATGAAAACATAAAAACTGTAACAATCATAACAATAAAGAATTTTACCAAAACCCAGTGAGCCAGACAAAATCAACGGCATCGTGTGTTTTGTTCGTCGCCATAGTTTTTGATGAATGGACTAGTTTAAAAATGCACCATAGACAAATGTTTACATTCACACTAGTGTGCATTGCGCTTATAATAAATTTTTCACGTTTGGCTTTTTCAATTTTCAGTCAAAACGTTGTGGAAACGTTCGTTCGTTATTTAGGTACAATATATATTTGTTCTTCGTCGCCAGTTCTGTTTTCATTTAATTATATATTTCCATAAGAAGGTGTTATTTCTGCGTTTTTGTTTAAATTTTAAATTCCGCTCAAAGGTAAATAAAATATCTAATTCTGATTTTACCTATTATTCAATATTAAACAAATATAAAAATGAAAGATGAAGAAATTTATAATCCAAAGCTTCCTCGGCTTATAAGTTCTAATTTAATGGTTTGGCCTTAAGGAAACCAAAGAATTTAGGAGATTCATGAAGGAGATTAATGCTGCAAGTGGTTGGGCTCAGCTATCATTCAAAATAAGTGAGCTCCATAAAACTCGTTATAATACTTTATTTCAGCTAAAACTTCCTTCCTTTTAAATTATTTGTTCATGGAGGCCTGGAGTGCGTCCAAATTAAATTACACACAAAAAATATTGCTCAATTTGTAAATTTAAAGATGATTTCTACGTAGTGATTTTAAAACATTTGTTATGTCTTGTACGTTTTGTATTTTTCCGTGTTATATATTCATTAGTCAAACAAATCTTATGCTTAAAAAGATATATAATATAAATAGTAATTATATTTTATATTTAGTTATTACTTTCTTCGGTTTGTTTTAAATATAGTTAAAATTCTTTGAATAGATCAAATTACTTTATATATAATTTGAGGCCAGGCATGGTGCAGGTTCACAAGTGAGTCACTGTAAACGCGACTGGCTGTGGGTTCGATCCTTCCATTTCCTCTCTCTGCTATCGAGGCAAGGAGCGGCATTGAGTTCCGCCACACTCTCCAGAACTGGGCGGAATGTGGGAAAAATAGTATCTCAACACTATTAAGGTTCCCAGGTTCCCTCTGTCTACACTGCTATATGCGGAAAATAGGCTGAAACTTAAAAAAAGAAAAAAGATATTATAAGGATATATAGTGGTTATTATATGGCAAAACTCTATTCAGCTGTTTTATTAGAGCGAAAATAACTTGAGAAAGATATATAAAGTGCATAGAAATCACGTACCAGTGCTACATAAAAAAAGTGTTTGGAACGAGAAACGTAACCGCTTAACTTTTAAACCGTATACGTGATTCAATTTTGAAGTTGTATCTCGTTGTGAGCCCAAAAACTATCTTCAAGCTATTTGAGTTTCTTTCATATTTTTAAAATGAATGCTTTTTAAATGTCCTCTTATATAGTATTTTTTGATATGGATCTTTAAATTTATTTTTCGTTAAAATCGATTTTTAAAACAATACTATGCCTATAGGTACAGTATTGTTTTAGATAATTGTCAAAATTATAGGTAAAGAAAAAGACGAATTATGATTTATTATTATAAACATTTGATATAGATAGCTTTGTGTTATTAGTCACTCTAGTTAGTGATTAAATCAGCTTCATGCTGTATCCCACATAAAGCAGAGTAGGCAGAGGGAACCTAGTGTTAAGACACTCCGTTTCCCACTTTTCGCCAATTTATTTAAGGCATTGCGTGTTAACTTGTTGTCAACGCTGGGATTTTTGCCTTAGTGCGAGCAGAGCAAAGAAACGAAAATATTAAGAAATAATAATTCTTTCCGTCGACTAGGCATCGCACCTACAACCGTCACGTTACAACCACACCCTTGTACCACTGCGCCACGACGGCTTCTACATGCATATAATATAAGAAATACCCGCAGGAACCTAAGCGCTTAACTTTTAAACAGTATACGTGATTTAATTTCGAAGTTGTGTCTTTCTTTGCAAGCCCGAAAACTGTCTCCGAACCATTCAACTTTCTTCCATATTTTAAAACGATCGCTTCTTAGTAGCTGGCACTTGGCAATACTTTTGATATAAATCTCTCAATGCTGCGAAAGTTTATAGGAGCGGGTTTGAGGATATTGATGTTTCACGTAAGACGTTTATTACTAAAATGTGTCACGCTAGTGGCGTATTTTTTTTGGTCCTCACTCTTTTCATTAGAAAAGTTAATGTTTGATAATAACTTGTACACTTACTTGTGTTATTATAGCGACGGTTCCGGGTTCAATTTCTATTTAGGAGTATGAAATATTTTAATATTTTCCGTTCCTCTCTTTGGATCCATTTAAGGTCTAGCTTTTGGTTTGGCTTTTTCCAGTACTCAATACGCATGCGCAAGCAGAAAGTGTGGTTTTTTTTTAATTATTAAAAAATATATAGATGAATACACATTTGTTTTTCTTTTTTCGGAACTCAACGCTACAGTTTTGGACTTGACGAATAAAATAAAAAATATAAAAATTTAATTTCTTTTATGTGGGTTTTATGTGGGTATCGAACCCACAACCTATCACGTTTACAGTGACATTTTATGCCCCTGGGCCACGACTGGCTTTAAAATTTTCTAATTATTATTAATATCTGTGATGAAATATAAAATAAAAGTAATTTACTTAAAAAGTAGATTACTGGCACGGTATATATTCTTATTTTAACATTAAAAATGCGTACAAGAGATTCGTGGGCTGGTTATTTTAGCTAGTAATACCTACCTAAAGCTAATATTGATACCCTCAAGATCTTAATCAAGCGTCACGAACTACTTGGGCATTCAACCGTAACATTTCTTCCGCCATATACATTGGTTGTATGGTCTGCTTTGGTTTCATGCCTATATAACTGTATTACCAAATAGTAGTGCCAGATCACTCTATTTTTTTTTAATTAAAATAAATAATTCAGCCTAACGCTGGCATCCCGCACATAGCAGGGTTAGGCAGAGTGAACCTAGTGTTAAGACACTCCGTTCTCCGCTTTTGTCAAATTCTGGAGGCATTGCGTGTTGAGTGGCAAAACTCGACACCAGAGCGAAGAAATAAAAATAAATAATTAAATAAACATTTAATTTCATCGTTTCGTTCGCGTTCCTCGAGTTGGGATCGAACCCATAATCAATCAAACACTTAAGACACTGCGCCTCGACCGTCCTCACGTAGAATTTTATGCTAATGAGTTGAACACAATATTTCTAACAATATTTCTAAGATCGTCGACGTATGTATGAGTTATTATAAAATAAGGAAATACATCATGACGGAGAGTTTTATAAACTAATTTAATAAGCCATTAAAGCAATCTGGGCCAGGGGTAGCCATGGTGATTTATAGAAACATGAGAACATTAAAAACGCATTACGAAAACATGACTTTGGGTGGAAAATTTTACGGCGTTGTATATAAACCTCAAGAGGGTAAGTCGTGTATTCGTGTAAGAACAAAATTGTTTAAGCACCTTATAATTTTTATTTTTATCAATTAAATCATAAGCCGACGTCGTGGCCCAGGGGTGCAAGGGTACGACTGTTAACGCGACAGGTTGTGAGTTGGATTCCTACTTGGATGTGAAATATATATTTTCATTTAATCTTTCTGGTATCGAGGTAGAGCGCGGTTCGGCCACTCAACACGTAATGTCTCCAGAAATCGATGGAAAATGGAGAACGGCGTCTCTTAACACTAGGTATATCGCATGCATACCGTGCCGTGTATACAGAGGAATGTTTAAAAAAATGATAAGAATTTCAGAAGAATTTTTAAATTAAATCTTTTACTACCATGTTATTACTTATTATACGGTTTGATACATATTACTTATTTACAACATAGACTGTGTTTTACATTTTACCATTTTTTTTATGGAAAAGGACAAGGCAAACGAGCATTCGGGTGTCACCTGATGGTAAGTGATTACCGCCGCCCACGATCCCGTGAAACACCAGAGGAGCTACAGGTGCGTTGGCGGCCTTTAAGTTAGCCGCGGGTAGACCATTCCACAGTTCCGTGGCATGTGGGAGGAAGTTCCTACGAAACCGCACAGTAGTGGATTGCCACGTATCCAGGTGGTGTGGATGATATTTTATCTTGTGACGAACTGTGCGGTTAGAAAATTTGGTGGCAGGTAGAGAGCAGGTAGGCCCATAGAATGGAAGTTTAGCAAGGAGCGCCCCATGCCACACTCGATTTAATTCCATGACTTTTGAGAGTAGAGAGGTGATAGCAATAGGCCTGTAGTTTGATGGATCGGAGCCATCGCCTTATTCGGGATCGGGTGAATAAGAGCGCTCTGTCACGAGTCTGGGACTACGCCGACTGAGTAAGAGTGCCGAAACAAACGCGTTAGCACCGGTTTGAGCTCAGGAGCACAAGAACGGAGAACTAAGAGATGCCATCTAGCTCTACTTGTGGATGTCCAAAGAGACTAATTACAGAAGTAAGAGTTCTAACTACCAAATATTGTTAGTCAGTTTATAACTCACAGTTAACACTTTTATTTGAATCGGTTCATAAATAAACAGTTGATATATCAATATAAAATATTTTTTCCGACATAATTGCTACAAAATATTTTATTGAATTGGCTGAAACTTTAGTTTTTTATTTATAATTTTAAAATGATATTACGAAAGCCATTCTTATTAATAAGTAAATAAGCGTATAGTTTCAAGCTCGCGAAGCCGCGAGTATCACATATGATTATTTCAAACCAGGAGAATAAAAAATACTTAAATATACTGACTTAAGTGATAATAGAACTCATAACCATAATTGTAACAGTAAAATTTAACATCGTTTGTCATTCATTTGACTAATATACGTACATGCTTATATAGATTAGGTGTACGGGCGAAAACGTAAGATCGATATTATGTTAATATTCAATGATGCTTCTAGCGGCAGCTAGGTCAAGTGAATGAATTGAATTAAATAAGAACCTTTGTTTATATTAGAATTCTTATCAATATATTAACAGTTCAAAGTCAAATAACTTTGAAATATTACCATATTAGAGGCCAGTCGTGGCGCAGCGGCACGAGGTGTGACTGTAAAACCGACTAGTTGTGGGTTCGCTCCCCACTCGAGGAGATGGAATATTTACTTAAATTTATATTTCCATTTCTTCGCTCTGGTGTCGAGGTTAAGCGCGGAGTTGAGTTCTGCCACTCAACACGCAGTGCCTCTAGAATTCAGCAGAAAGTTTGGAACAGAGTGTCTTAACACTAGGTTTCCTCTTCCTACCCTGCTGTGTGCGGGATACAGCGTGAAGCTGATTTTTATTTTTATATTATCGTCAGTCTTGAGGGCAGTCGTGGCGCAGGAGCTCAAAGTGTGACTGTAAGTGTAACTGGTTGTGGGTTCGATCTCCGCTCGAGGAAATTATAAATAATAATTTAAATTTTCATTTTCCTTTCTTGGCTGTGGAGGCGGAGCTAGGCGTTCCGCCACTCAGCATGCAATGCCTCCAGAAGTCGGCGGAAAGTGGAGAACGGAGTGTCTTAACATTAGGTTCCCTTTGCCTACCTTGCTGTGTGCAGCGTGAAGCTGATTTTACATTTTGTCGCTGCATTCGAAGCAATATTAAGTAAATAAAATAATATCTTCGAACGAAGTGACTCATATAAAAAGGATTGAACTTCGCTTTATTTGATCATAATGTATTATATAATATTTTTATTATTATTACAGAAAATAGTGTCATAGAATTGAAGTGAAAATTGCTTAATTTAAAAATAATATAAAAATTAGATCTTTTGTGCGGTGTCTGTGACATTTTTGCGTTAATCTGTGATTGATCATAGTCTTACAAATTCATTAATCTTTTTCATGAGTCAACATGACGCAGGTTCTTTATGCTCGATTTCCCGATTTATTTAGTTAGATATTATATCAGTAAGGCTGATATTGCCAATTCTATTAATATATCTATTAATATATATATATATATATATATATACTACTTGCTATAAAAAAAATTGTGACTTACATATGTATTTAAATATAAATATATATATATATATATATATATATATATATATATATATATATATATATATATATATATATATATATATATATTTATATTTAAATACATATGTAAGTCACAATTTTTTTTATAGCAAGTAGTATATATATATATATATGTTTTGTTTAAAACTATATTCCGCATATAGCGGGGTAGTCAGAAGGAGATCATAGTGTTGAGACACTACGTTGCTTAAATGCGACACTTCCGTTTCCCACTTTCCGCCGAATTATATGGGCATTGTGTGTTTAGTGCCAAAATACAACGCCGCGCTTTGCCTCGTTGTCAAAATAAGTAAATGAAAATAATATAAAAAAAAATGTAGTAACCGAACCGTCACGTTTACAGTCACAAATTTGTGCCACAGCGCCACTTAGACCTACAAACAAACACTATACAAACATTATACAATATATTCCTAGTTTATATTCTCAAAACAAAAATATAAATTTTAATCTCCAAAAATATATAAAATATATTACAACTTAAATATAAATACCGTTAAGTCCACAGTAATTCCATTTCTCATTTGCATCAAAAGGAATGAGGTAACAGTGAACTTGCATTATCGATTCAAATTATTTCGAGTACGCAGTCCATCAGTTTAATTAGTACGCGGTTTACTTTAATTTGTGCTGAACTGGGAGTCGCGACAATCCGTAACACATTACACTATATTGCAGCTTTGTTAGTATTAACGAATATATATATTGGATTACAAATAGCTATATAAAAATCAGCTTCACGCTGTATCCCGCACACAGCGGCAGAGGCAGAGGAGACCAGTGTTAAGACACTCCGTTCCCCACTTTCTGTTGAATTCTAGAGGCATTGTGTGTTGAGTGGCAGAACTCAACGCCACGCTTTGCCTCGACACCAGAGCGAAGAAATGGAAATATAAATTTAAGTAAATATTTCATCTCCTCGAGTGGGAATCGAACCCAGGTTGGACTGGGTGTGGGTTTATACGTACAGAAAAATTATGCTTATGTACAAAAATGTAAGAATGTCAATTTAGTACGTAACACCTAACCTATACGATCGTGCGTCCTTGATTTTGAGTCACAATATATACATAAGTAAGCGTGCTAGGTTCAAATTATATGCATATAAGTATAAAACAATGCGTAAAGTAAGTAAATCATACAAAAAAAATAGACCCGGGCGAGTTTAAGCGCCAAAAAACGCAGTCATCAGTCATTGACAGGTTGAAACATGTTCGCAAAACGCCCGCGCGTATATTTTCCAAGAAAAGGAAAGTCTCACGATCGATCGAGGCTGGTTGCGTCTCGAAAAGTCGATTTGTGTACGCACCAGAATTTTTGAAAATCAAGTCTCACTATCGTTTCAAGTTGGTTGTAAAGGGATAAATAAATAAAAAATATTTTTTTTGTTAATTTATTTCTTGCATTTCAGTTGTTACATTTCATAGAACAAAAATGCAAGTTTTTCAGTAAGTTTTAGTATTGTATCTTACGTTTTATTTAGTAAATTTATTATTCGTTTTTTTTATATGCGTATATTTTACTTATTATTTTTTTTTTCAATATCATCATTTTTTTTATTACTTAATTATATATCTTATTTTTTTTAAATATGTATTTATATGTAAATGTATTACGCAAAATCCCCTGTGCAGGTGAAGCGTCCTCCAAAGATGGCCAGTTTTCCCTTGACTGGGCTTTTTGAGTCCAATTTATTATTCCAGCTAATAAATAATTTAGATAATTAAGTCATGTTCACACCTAGCTTAGGGTCTCCTTTTTGTACGGTGCCCGTGAGATCCCGTTCAAACTGTTACTTGTTGTGTCCATCTTTAGTCTTGTAGACGCGCTACATAGCCAGCCCATTTCCATTTTAGTGTTAGGACTTTAACAAGCCCATCTGTAGATTATGTTATATTTCTAATTTTTGTATGTCTTATCTTTTGCATTTTCTTGCTTGCTTATGCTTAACATGCTGCGCTCGATTTGGCAAGTTAATATTTTTGTTTTTGTTTTTGTATTAAATTTCTAGATCTGGCAGGCATATAATAAGCATGGCAAAAGACAGGTGTTCAGGACATGTTGTAACAGTATGTACCTTGAGTATTATAAGTTAAAAATAAATAAATTAATTAAATAAAATATGCATGGCAATGCACATAAATAACATAGTTAATTATGAATAATACAGACTATATATTTTGAATAAAATATTAATCGAGACGAGTTCGTGTATTGTCGTCCCGAGTGTCGCGACCGTCGTTCCGTATATATAGGAGGTGGTGATGCTCGGAAGGCAGCGGTCGAGTCGAACTATTAAGTACTACGGTACTAGTATATGATGCACATAAAGACTCGTACCAAATGTATAATAAATATAATGTGATAATTTGAAGTCTATCATGGCACGATCTTTTAGGATCGAATTTCTTATAAAGGCAATATATGTGTAGGAGCGACACATATTGTGGATCTTTGATCCATATTATAATATTGAATGTTGCTTGACGTCGCGAAGGCTGACGTGATGAGATCGGAAGAGC
>JAATLQ010035122.1:0-26852 GCA_013421005.1 Heliconius erato x Heliconius himera | reverse complement strand
CCGCATTTACATACATAACAATATGAAATTCATCCAAAATATTCCAAAAATTTCGCATTCTTCTTCATCGTCTGTTAAGTTACCCACGCCCATAATTACCATATTGAAATCTAATAAAATCATTGTGTATCAAAATCACCTAAAGTTATAAGATATATTTGTCATGTATCAAAAGATATCAAATATTTAAAATTATATGCGGATCCCATTCGAACCAAAGTACCTACTGATTCAAGCACGCCCACCAAACATTTTAAATAAACACTTTAGTCATATTCATTCATTATATATTAAACTGTATTTATTAGAAATATAATTAATTATATATTTAACAAATTATAAGTCAACAGTTATATGCATTATTCCTATTCAACATCACATTTGTTTTATTTTAATGCTGGACCTAACTATAAGTATTGTTAAAATTTTATACGTTTACCGTCTTCCGACTTAGTTTTAGTTTATAGAGACGTGTGCGTTTGAACCACGTATTTAGTTTATTCTATACATAATTATAATTACATTTATAACTAATATTAGTTCTCTCGTAGATGCGATACGGACACGGTTACTTCACTGCACGATGATATGAGGCGCCGAGAGCAACACAGCCACTGTCGCGATTATTGTGAATAGAGTGAACACGAACAGACAGAACCTGTAAAAAATTTTTTAATATAGTCAGGGAGTCAACAGCAGGGAGTTAAGTAGAGAGAAAATAAGGACAAGACACTTTGTTCTCCAATTTGCACCTGAATACGAGACAGTTAATAATAACATATCGTCCGTCGGCTTAGATTGGTTTTGTAAATTCATTAAAAAATTGCCTGCTAAATCGATTTTGTAGGGTTCCGTACCTTGTAAGGAAAAAAAGGAACCCTTATAAGATCACTTTATTGTCCGTCCATCCGTCTGTCTGTCTGTCTGTCAAAAGCCTTTATCTCAGGAACGCTTGGAGATATCAAGTTGAAGTTTAAACCATATACTCAAATCTATAGGTCCCATGATTTTCTAAAAAAAATATTTCTACATTTTAAATAGCAAAAAACGTATATCGCGCTATAACTATAATATTAGCACTATAAAGCGAATCAATCAAAATTAATAGAGTACTTCCGGTTGACCTGGTGGTTATAATTATGAAATTTGGCAGCTAACAATTACATATTTTCATTTAAATAGCTGAAAATCTAAATAAAACATCTATTAAAAGTATGCATTTTGTTTAATGAAATATATTAATATATTACATTTACAAATTGACGACAACAAGAAAATTGACACTTTTTGTACAAAAAAAAAAAGATGAATTGTCTCTGAATTGTGAAAATTGACAAGTCTCCGAGGAACAAGTGATACTTGTAACTTTGCCTTCCCGCAGAATCTGTATGTGTATAATATACATATACTGCAAGAAATTTAATACACAAACTAATCTAAAAATCATATGTTATTTACCTGTCCACTACCATTGCTGCGAATTTCCAATCACTGATGAGCTCAGCTTCATCATCTGCCTTCTTCATCCTCGCTGTGATAAATTGTAACTCCCTTAATATTAAATGTAGTTCTCGATGATGGCTACCCAAACCACCAACGTCCTCCATAGTTGATGGTCTCACGAACGAACGACGAAAGTCCGTCCGAAATATTGAACATCTGTGAGAGAATAATGTAAAAGTTCTAACCATTAAAAAGAAATAGTTTTGAATAAGAGAATTTTAGCAACGTGTTGTGAAATTTATTTGTCACAAATTAGTACTTTGGTAGCGTATAGTTATTTTTTTTTATTTTCACATCTATTAAAAATATTGGTGAGTCATTTAATTCTCTAGTTTCCATTTATTTAACGTCTATTTAAAATCATATATTATCGTATTTAATGGCGGAAACTAAGGTTGTATTTTATTTTTCCTGTCTCAGAATTATAGCGAATATAACATTATATAATAATGTCCTATTAAATAACATTTGCCCGCCCAATAATCACGTCCAGTTAACGTAATAAGCATAATTAGAAATATTCTAGAAAAAAATCATACCCAGGTCCTAAATTTCCTGTAGATGCAGTACTATTAGGTGGTGGCGGTACATGTCTAAAGTCATCGTCTATATCCAAAACATTAGCTAGGAGAGATTTGGACGAACGTTCTTTTAACTCTAACTCTCGCATTCTATTCGACATCATTATTGTTTTCCTAGTTATCTTCTTTCCTGGTCGCGACATCCTTAAAATCCACGGTAACCATTGTAGGAACACTGTTTTTATCTGTAGAATAAATTGTATCTCTTAAAATGTTGATAAAAATTAATTGATTCATAATTATTTTAATGACTTATTAAGTTTTTAAACATGTCCTAACTATAGATTCTCACTTAGTCACAGTTCTTACTTCTTGATTGATTAAAAAGCATATAGTTATATCTAATTATTTTGTATAGCTATATTTTTTTATATATACGCGATGTATATCCTTCTTTATTAGATGTTTATTTTTTTTTCTTTTCATATCACTACACTGTTTTGTATTTCACTCCCACTATTATAAATGTATATCCACTTCTACGAGCTGGCTTCAAGAGTTGTCATCTAGAGATAAGTCCATCGTTTTTTTTATTATGTATAAATTTGATGCAGTAAAAAAGTTACTATTAATATATATACTAATGTACGATAATAATCAGCTTCAGTTAATGATCCCTCCTTACAATAATTTCACTGAATTCTTTAATTAATTTTATACTTTAATCTGAAATACTTAGTCTTTACTCGACTCACAGGAAATCGAATATTTCATTTATGATTTTAAATGTATATTGTTCCAAAATCAGTATTTTATTAAACGCGTCATTGTAAAACTTAATAATAATAAGCATGTTCTTAATACCAATATAAAGGTTTACACTGGTCTACAAAAGATCGTTAAACTTTAACCAAACTACATAACTAACTTTACGATCAGATCATGTCATAACCGATATTAAACCCGGCGTAACAGCTGTAATAGAAACTGTTACAACTTTTGATGAAAATTTATTTAATTTACGCTTCAACAGCATGTTGTTTGATTACAATGAAAAAATGAAGTAACCAAAATATGTGGAATAAAGATAAAATACCTAATATAAAATAAACGTTTTTATTTATTATATCAAGATTTGATGTGTTATAATATAATAAAAAAAATAACATAATTGTACAATTTATATTGTTTTATGCCCAAAATTTATTAAAATATTGTTTTAAAAATATTTTTTTAAACGAAATATGACTAGCAAAAAACTTAAAACGTAGACCCTGTGGTTTATTCCACTTTTAAACTGAAATAGTAGTTAATAATATTTCTTTCTTATATGGTTGAATTCTTTCTTATATGGTATGGCTTGGTTTGGGTGATTATAGGGGGTCTTGAAATAGTCCGTAAATAATATATGTAAAATTAAAGCTTGCTAGTATAACGTATTTTGTCCCAATTTTAAAAAGACTTTAGGGCGTCTGGCAGGAGTAAAGGCCCACTTAAAGGGTCTGGTAATAATAAATATACATTATTTATATTATTCTTAATAACATATTTAAATACGAGCGTTTTTGCTTTAACGTAGGTGAGCTCCACTTTCAAGTAAGTTCGCCTACCATCTTAACTATTATATATATTAGTCTATTTCAGCTTTGCAAAAATTGCATAGGTCTGGGAGCCCTACAATCATGATATATAAATATGTACCAAGGAATAAAATGAAAATCAAATATATATTTAAATAATAATTTAAATCATATTCCAACTAAATAACTATATTTAGAATATATGCATAGAATAACATAACACAGTGTCTTACCCATTGTGGCATTTCATGTATGTCCGCAGTCCTATGATGATAGTTCAATACCACTACTGTCAGAACCACGGACGATGCGACCATGAACATGATGCAGTTGAAGTAAGTCCCTGTTACCCAGAACATTTACATTTTACAACTTTTACTAAAAAATCATCTATACTTTTGATATTTACATTAAATTAAAATTTAAGAAAGCAAAAAAAATATTATATACATTATTCGGGCTCTTAAAAGAAAAAAAATTATAAGGAGAAAATTAGGTACTTTATTTATTATACATGTTTACTCTAGTTTAAAATCAAATTATTCAGTTAGTATTAAAATCTAATTCTATATTAGACAACAGCAAAAGCGGTACATGCATCGATTTACAAAAATGCTATTATGATATAAATTTACAATAATAACACAAGAAAAGCTTTGGAAATGGACAATACTAACATAGATTATACTAAAGATTCGTTTAAAAGTAAATTGATTGAAAAAACATATGAAACTGATCACAACATCGAATAAGATATAAATATAAAAAAAATAAATAGAGAAGACCTGAGACTCAAAAAACAAGAAGGAGAGCAATAACTATACAATTTTATAAACAATAATGTCAAACCCAATTGTAAAAGATTTTGAACTATTACTTTTATAACAATAATAAGCTAAGTTTAAATTTTAAATACCACATTATTGTTTATTTTATTTAAACACATATAATATTATAAGATCTTTTATTTAAGTTATCAGGATACTTGGAGGTTGGATCCTCATATGTAAATTAAAAAAAAAACAATAATACTTTATTTAATAACTAACACTATACGAAAATTTAAAATGTATAAATTAAGGAGAGTTGTGCATTATTTACATTATATATGTACATTTAAACTTATTTTCTAAGTTTCGAACATGCTTAAATATTTGACATCAGTAGTCACCTAAATATATTACTTTGTATAGCGTCAAGGTAACAAAATATAGGTAACAAAATGATAAAATAAAAATACATAACGTGTTATGACATAAATAAAATGTTAATTAATGAAGAATGTAATATAATTAAAAAATATATAAGATAAAAAGGCATAAATTATTTTAATACATTACAAGATTAAGATTGGAGGCCAGTTTGAAAAGTATCTTGAGAATGTTTAGTAGGTTAAAAGATAGCTGAATTTAAACATAGCTCAGACGCAACACTCATTTTGAGCATTGGCAACCCTTAAAGCACATAAATTCCATCTTGAGATTCTAAAATGCGAATTAAAAAGTAAAAAGTTTTAGGCACTATGCTTTTTAGATAGATTTCATTCAAGCGTTCTATTTATTTTATTATTATAAATTTTGGTTCGGGACTGGGTAGAGGAGAAGTTATTAATTTATTATAATAAACAAATTAAATTTCTTAATATTTAACAATTCCTCAAAACCCATTCCCAAGTTGTATTATTTATACAATCTATTCACAGTTCATTTTTATTTATTAATTTATTAAATTTTATTTTATTTCTAGCAAACACGCATTTCTCACCTATTAGGGGGATCGCCTCAGAGGTTTTAGTGATGACGTGCCCCACCAATAGAGAGAAAACAGTTTGCGACAGGAGAATTGTAACACCTGCAAAGATCAATATACAATTCTATGAAAAACAGTGACTAATTACATATGTTTCATATAACCCTGTTAAGTTTACGTCAGATCCCGCATTGATCGATACTTCGTCGCTTTTGATAAATATTCCTGTTTGTGTGCTGAGTCGGTAATAGGGGCTCAAGTGAAATAATAAACAAAATAGAACAAAGTCATGCAAATACTGTTTTAGAGACTGTTTTATTTAGTTTTTCTTTATTTATATAAGTTAATAGTTCATTTAAATAATTTATAGAAATAGAAATTACATTATCTGAATCAATTACCTCAAACCACCCTCCAAGTATCAAAGAAATTATAATAAAGGCATTTGAATGATTAAATATGTCATACATAAACACCAACAACACAACACAAATTATATACCATGGAATCGATCACGTTTGTGAATTGAATATAAGTAATGCAAAATATTATAATACCGATTAATAGATATAAATAAACAAACTTACCTTCGAAATCCTCATATATTCAACACAAGGATATCTATGCATTAATTTATAGATGTATTTCATGCATTTAGTAAATGCACTATAGTGTTAGTTTTAAATGCTTAACTATAGCATAATTTACTCTAAATATTTGAAGAAATCTAAATTTGTTATAATGCACAATACAGTGAAAAAAATTACAAATTAAGTGAAACGTCCGAAATCGATTCCAAGATTGTTTTTTTACTTGTACACACAGCATATAACAATGGCATCATAGACACCTTAGCTACGATGAGATGAGTGGTTGTAAAATTTAGTCAAAACAACAAATGTGGTATTTGACAGGCAAAAGCATATTGTAAATCAAATGAAAATCTTTCCAGCTAACATAGAATTTCAATGGATTGATTTAACTACAAATCTACGTTAACTGTACATAATTAACTCCTTGTAATGTTTTAAAATAATATTTAGTATTTAATTTAAAAAGGGATAAAATGATAATGATAGATCCAACAAAAAAGGTAAATAGTTCAAAATAAAAAATAAGTGTTGTGAAAATAAGCCAAAAAGGAGATCAGACAGGATGTCAGGGTTTTTGGTTTGGACTGTGTACCTAACAGGGGAATTGCGTCGGAGACCTGCGGCAGGGTCTCAGCTACCAGGTTGAGGAACACCGTCAGCGATAGAAGAATAGTGACTCCTGAAATCAAAAGCATAGTTAACCCTACGAGATCTAATTTTTAAATCCATTCAGGTAGCCGCCTTTATGCCGCCTATCTGGACACAACTCTCCGATTACTTATTATACTTTAAATGATCATAAAAATTTTAAAATGTAGAATATCGTAGATGATGATAAACGAAAAATACTCACACATTTATGGAATCTGCAATATATCAAATAATGCTGGGTACATCTAACACAAACAGTCATTGCATTCTCTAAAAACATTCAATTCCGTAAGCGCACGCTTTTTCTAATAGTATTCGTTCATTAAATTAGAACTTATTATTCCTATATGTGTTGAGTGAAAAAATATAAGACCACCATAATTTTAACCTTGGCAAAGTAAAATAGAATTTGAAATAAGTTTCTAGGGTACGAATAAAATATAGAAAGAGCATACGCAAATTTCGCCTTCTATATCGCGATACCTATCAGAGGTACTGCATCCGACGTAGAAGGCAACTTTTCGGCGACCAAGTTGAGAAACACAGTCAATGACAACAAAATTGTCACACCTGTTGCCAATAAATCATATAAATGTTTTTGATATATAAATTATAACAAAATAGTATACGATGTAAAGGAAAAAATTTTTCGCTAACACTTACCTATTGCAAAAATAAGTTTGCAATTATATCTAATTTTAGTCCGCCTAATCCCTAGGCTATACAAATTCATACAAAAAATATATTGCTGAAAATTTTGTGAAACAATTTAATTTTTAAATTATAGAATGAATTTAATTTACCTAAAGTAAGTTTTTCTCCGGAGTCTGGTGGCAGTGTAAACCCAAGAAGGGCCATTGAAGATATTAAAACACACGGAACTATCAGATTGAAGAAATAGTATAACGTTCTTCTTCTTATCATTATTGTGAATGTTACATCTACGTAAGGTTCTGGACAACACGCGTATGTTATTGTGTTCTTCTTTCCCGGCATACCTGTGGATAATTTGGTACTAAAATGTATCATGAATATCAATTTCATATTTACTTTTATTATAATTTAATAAATAATATAGATTGTTTATATTACTCCCCAAAAAAATATATTAAGTAACAACATAAAAGATAAACACTATACAATTACATGTCTTAAGCTTAAACTAGCTTACCTGTTAAATACCATTCTCCGTTTGTTATAAAATCTGACAAGTCACCACCTGCTTCATTCTTCAAGACAAGATCCAGCTGTTAGTTTAATCAAATATTAGTTGGAAACTGAATTAGTTATACTGTAATTCTACAGAAACTATTATAATAGGAAAATACGTGCATTATTAAATTGATGCTAAACAAAGTGAATTACGACTAAAAATATTACTATAACAATTAAGTTTTCATTAATCTAAGCAACTTGATAATTTAACTAACAAACTTATAAAATAAAATAGCTCGTATACATTTTATTGAAAGAGGAAATTATGAGAATTACAGATCAGTGCTTTGGAAAAAAAAGGGGGATCGATACATGCCAATTTTATTAATATAAACTACCATACGGAATTATATAATGTTAACGGAGAAATATAATCAATATGAGACTTACTAAGAAATAATAAAGACATTAAGTCTAACATGCAATTTTTATCATATTTAAATTAGAATAAGTCCATTTCTTCAAAAAAAAAATTTGTTACTCATGATAAAAGATAGTTTTATTTTCTCTCAATATTAAAGAAATAGACTTAAGTTTGACTTATAAATAAATAATAGTAAAAGTATTCAACTATTCATCCGTATGGCAGATAAATTTGAAGATAGAATATGATACACATATTCAGAACTATAATATTTATTTGCACCATGCAAAATAGTACATATAAAACGTTTAGGATAAATATATCCTTCTGGTTTCTCACATGGTTCCCTTAATGGTCAACCATTAGTAGGACAAACCCAGACAATAGCCTTTTTCTTTGATTAATTTATATTCCATTTTTTTTTCTTTCAAAATTTATTTATTGAAATATTACGTAAGTTTGTGTTGACATAATAGTCACCGCAACTTTCAAATTCCTCAAATTAAATATATATAATTGCTGTATACGATAATTAGCTACTAAGAATTATTAGAAAATTGCTTATTATCGATTAAAAATTGTAAAAATTGATCATATCAACCATCTTATTGTTTCTAGTACCTGGTTGCCGTCGTAAGTCCAGCTACCGAACTTCATGTCGCAATGTTGGTCATCGAAAGGAAACCACGTGATGTCTATCTTGCATGTGCTCTTGAAAATGCCCGGGGGTACGTACAGGCAACTGCCGTTGTTTTTGACCACCACATTGGTCTGGTACGTCCCGTCAAAACCCTCGTCAGCACTATACCAATGAGAAAATCGTCAACTATTTACGTTAACACGCATTTAATCATATCCCCATTGAAATAAATTACAGTTAAAGTTTAAAATTTGAACTGAAACAAACATATATTTTCAGTTCAACAAATTTTACCATTTTCTAACTATTGCCTTTCCATATTTAAATATGCTCCAAAGTTATGAAGTCAGAAACAAAACCGTTGACCCAATCTGATCAAAACAAATCCCAAATGAACGTAACTAATGAATCTCCGCTGAATAATTTAAACAAATCCTCCGATCCGTATCAAGTCTTAAAACTGTTAACCTAAAAAGCTTTTTTAATCAATGGTAGAACACTTTTAATTTGCGTTAAACGTACCGTGAATAAGTCATTAAAAATTATGTTTCAACATTTTAAAACTACTGTTAAAGTATTCCAAACAACACTGTGCAGACGATAAATAAAGTATAAAAAATTTACCCAAAACTTTAAATTTTAAATATTAAAGCAATAAAAAGAAAATGCACCAGAGAAAGAATAAAATTGTTTCAAAAATTTTAATTATAGAAGCTTTTTGTCAAATATGTTGTTTATTTACAAATTAACATGTTATTTTAAGCTGTGACGAAGTGAATTTTATGTTGACTTTTACGTTATATTTTATTAGTGCCTTGGTTTTATCTGGAACGGTTTTAGGGTCATGTTGATGGTAAAAGATTCATACTAGAAACCGTTTACCGTCAACGTCAGCGTATAACATCCCATCGCTTATTCAGATCAAAAAAAATATTTTCCCTTCAAAATTATATTCATTAATTGATTTATATGTTTATAAAGGCATCTGATAAGCGAAACGATGGTCGTGGTGTTTCAAATCAGCGACTAGATAGCCATGTACGTTTATTTGATCATTTTCAAGTGTGGCAACACCGAATAGCAGGTTAGGTATTCCACGCGAACGATTCTTACTTATGTCAAGTACCAATCATCACATTCGGGTATTAACCTCCTACTGGGTTGTCACAATTTCTGAAAGTGTGTTTAAAAATATCAATTTTAAACTTTTAGGTTAAACAAGCAAGCTTATATATATATTAATCGTGCAAAATTAATACTTACGGTTATGTGAAATTTTAACACTAGTTTTAAATTACAGTTGCCTGTGTGGGAAATGTAATGTGCTCTTGCTGCAATATATATTATTTATCAAAATTATCTTTAGTTATTCGTTGTATAATGAAGCTTAATTTTGGTTACAAGTTCGTGTGGAGCAGCTGAAGGTGAAATCCCTGCTATTTTCAGTAGTCCACAAGAAGTATTTAGAGAACGTTTAAACTGTTATTTGTCTAGAATGCTATCTAGGGAGCGCCCGTGTTCAGCCAGAATGTAGATGTAGATTATATTGTGATGTTCACAACTGGACAGAACAAGTTTACATTTATATAATGGATATTTAAATGGGATGCTGCGGTTCATACCTCTTTGTAAATGCCAGTGAATTTAAAATATTAAGTATACCTACAAGTATTCTTGAGCGTTGTTTTTGATGATTTCGTTACAACTGTTATATCAGCCGTTATTTAAATTATATTGTTAAAAGTTAACGTAAAAAAAGTCTTTGTAATTATTTTGTTTATTATTTATATTAAAAACTAACAATTTTTAATTTTAATGACTTGTTATAAGAAATCTTCAGTACTATGATTACTTTGTCGACACTATAAATGTTATCCCAAAATCCGAATGTACTGAGTAACATTTTATTTCCTTCTCTTCTTGCTTTGTCATTCTACTATTTATATATATTTTAAAGTTAGCCTCTGAGCAACCACACAATTTTTTTCTATTTTGTATTTTTTAAGGTTTTAGAGATACACCATCTCTCATATAAAAGAGTTGAACCTAATCCTAACTCACTCCATTCTCCACACACTGCCCAATTTCGAAAACATTACGTGTTGAATGAGTAAACGAGGAAATAAAAATAACTCATCCCCTCGAGTAGAAATCTAATCCACAAAAGTCACCATTTCAGTCGTATGTTATACCACTGCGCCACGATAACCTCCAGTGAACACTTAAAATTTATTTAGGTGTATTACAATAAAAAAAATAGGGATCTTAGAACGATCGCATTGCCTAAAATTTTATTAAACGTTTTTGACGTAGAAACAATTGTGTACAGACGTAAGTACAGCTGTATGGAATGCTCATTACGTATATTAGTGATTCTATTAACGAAGATTGTTGAGAATTAAACTTGATGGCTGTCATACTATTTACAAGTAATTTGACTGTTCCATGACTGTTAAGCAGTTATTGCGCATTGTGGAGAATCCTTCTTGCTACAGTCAAGAGGTTTATGCATGTATACAAGGTTAAATGTCGTACAATGTCTGTAATAATAAACGACATATTAAGAACTGAGTGATTGTCATTTTTCGTTCTTACTTTAAAAATCTTGCTTACTTCCCTTAAAGTATCTTGAGATATTGACGTTATTAAAGGAGATTTAGCTTTCTATGACGACTTATTGAATATAGAACGTGTATTAAATATTTGAGTTTGTGTACATGTGTGTGCGCGTCTATTTGTGTATGTAAGTGTGTGCGTACTATACATATATGGATGAACTACACACATTCTTGCAGTAATTTAATTACAAAGTAGATATCTGTCTTCAACGGTACATTCTATCTACGTGTCAAAATCGTTGGAAAGAAAAACAAGATTCAAAGGATAGGTACATGACCATATAAAATATTTTATCACATCCGGTGTGATACGCGGTCAACCTTTATGTGGATTTGCTGGCGGCGTGCCAACTTAACAAAGAACTACAAATTTAAAAAGCATTTTATAAAATTGTAATTTATTATCTAAGACATAAAGTGTATAGTCGTATGACAAACTTCCAATGTTGCCGGCCGTATCTCGTAAATACTACATCCGCCTCTAGAGACTTCTGTTGTCGTGAATTTGCACCGATTTCGGGTTCTATCGCATTGATAATGCATTTGGCTCTTTTAAACATTTCTGTGGTGTTAGAATCGACTTTGTTCTTTTTTATTTTTATCTTGGAGAGGAGTTTATATGTTCTCAGTTTTGGTCTTGTAGATTTTTTAGTTGTATGTTTCTGTCGTTTTCGATAATATTAAAATATAACCAGCTTCAGCTTAAGAAATGATCATTATTTTCAGCCTAATTTTCGAGACATTGTGTATGGAATGGCGATACTTAACTGAGATAATATAGGCACTGTAATAATATACATGTGAAATTAATATATGATAAATAATAAATTATTATATTATAATAATGTAACTAACGTAGGTTAAGCAAATGTATACTAACAAAAATTATATGGATCTAAAGTTTGAAATAAAGAGGTTATTATTATTAACGCTGCGCTATACGATTATATGTACGTAAATTCTCATAATTCACAAAGAATTTTGATTTTTTTGTTGAGTTTATTTTTCTATGTAGAATAAAAAAAAATATTTTTGAATTTCGTTAAGAACACTTAATTTTTTATTATATTTTTTTTTGAGGCAAAATTTTATGTTACCGGCAATCTGTATAACTTTGGTATTTTATACAATACTCCGCATTGTATAAAATACCTGAGCGATAAAGCAGAGTATGAAATTATATAAATATTATTGTTCGAGGCCGGTCGTGGCAGAGCGGCACGAGGTGTGACTGCAAAACCGACTAATTGTGGGTTCGGTCCCCACTCGAGGAGATGAAATATTTACTTAAATTTATATTTCCATTTCTTCGCTCTGGTGTCGATGTTAAGCGCGGCGTTGAGTTCTGCCACTCAACACGCAATGCCTCCAGAATTCGGCAGAAAGTGGGGAACGGAGTGTCTTAACACTAGGTTCCCTCTGCCTACCCTGCTGTGTGCGGGATACAGCGTGAAGCTAATTTATTTATTTTTTATTATTGTTCATTATATATGTGTTACGTATTGAAAAATATTCGTAGAAATTATACCAGTACCAGCTATTCCACCGGCAATGTATAAAATAAATAGATCTTTGTCCATATTTCTATATTCAAGCTACTTTTAATTTAGCCGTTTTTAAATACCAATTAGGTTAAATTGGAAACATTCAGAGGTGCCTAAGCGGCTGTCACCGCCGGGGTTATGGCTCCCGTAGCCCCGGTCTGTGACGACAGAGGAGCACCGTGAAGTTTTCCTCACGATAAAAGAAAACATTAGAAAGTTTTAACTTCAAAAATAACCTAACCTAACATAACCTGTTCTTAAAATCCACTTTTTTTGGAGCTCCAGTGGTGTTAGTGCATATGTAATAAAAATCTGCATAAAATGCAAGCAGCAAACAAATCGCAACAAGTTTATTGCCTGCTTGCCCGCACTTTCCCACCTTCCTTGCTCTCGTCCTATACATACATTACCGGATGTGCATTCGATATTTTATAAAGTACCTAAACTAAGTATAAAATAAATAATATTTCATACATTACTTACATGTTTTTTAGATTCTGTACAATACTGTATTGAATACCGAGCTATGTATACAGACTGCCCGTAATAGTTAGTGTATAACTAATTACATTGTTATGCGATACTTTATGAGCCAAGTATGGTGAATGAATAGTCTTCTTCTCAGATTTTGACAACACATACAATTTTATTTATTGAGCTTAAATTACTAGAGTACGCATATCAGAACAGCATTAAGTTCAAGCCATCTTGCTACCAAAGCCCACGCTGTAGATAAAAATAATTTACATCCTCGAGTGGATATCGAACCCACATAGGTCGGCTTTACAATGGAAGATGCAGTGCTATACTTATTAACTTAATTTCAGACGAGCGAAAAGTCTTTAATAAAAAAAAAAAAAATTTAGATTATATATTTAAAAATAAATATATTTATTACATACTGTTTAAAGATAAACTAGGTAGGTTTATATCTTTTATTTTAGCAATAAGAGTACAATACAATACTACAGTTTGATATATTTGTAGAAGTTTTTTAGTTATTATTTTTATTATTTTTCATAAATAATTAATTATTAATATAATATTTTGATGCTATTTCAATAAAAAGTTAATTTCTTCCTGTCTGCCTTACTGTTTTTAATATATTCGTTGTTATACTAAAATGGTTCTGGAAGTTGCAAAGGATCTTTTGCGAAACTTCGAACATCAATATCGATTGCAGATCTTAATTGTATTTTGTAATTAACATCACGCCATTCTGGTATAGATGTATCAACTGAATCACATTTAACTTCATTTTCTTCGCCTATTTTTATAGCATAAGGAATCACTACTTTCAATTCGCCGTCTCCAAACACCCATCCAGCTTTATCTAGATTAAGAATATTTGGTAAAATTCGTATATCGTTAAACGTCATTCCTTCCGCTTCTACGGTGGTGTAGATTACACGATAATTAGTTTTGATAGTTATATTGGGATTCACGTATTCTGGGAGACTGTATTTGAGTATATAATCCATACCATATGTTTCGGTAGTGCGATTCTCATTTTGTTGGCAGATATTATAGAAAGCAGCATCTAGTCTTTGCAGTTTGTAGGCGATGTCTTTGATACTTCGATCGACGCCGTGACGATGGAAGTGATGGTGAAACTTACTTCCAAATCTTCTGTTATGACGGCAAAAACGTGAATGCCCACAGCACTCCACAGCACTTAATAAGAATAGTAAGAGCAAAACGCGATACATTGTGAACCACTTTAAGGATAGTGAGGAATAATATTATTGAAGACGAACGAGTATTTAAGATAACAGAGGTTAAACATTTAATGTCACATTATCAATGAGAGTTTTACTGATAGAAGCAATAAGCAATAGTGATGGGTAATTTTTTGATCGATATTTTTTCAAAGTTATATAACGTTGTGAAAAGTTTTTTTATAGTCTGAATATAAAAATAGCATAAAATTCTCAAGAGAAAAAAAAATATTTTATTAAAAATGCTGTTCAAAGTTATTATATTTATCAATCTACTAACCAGTTCTTAGAACGGCGTAAGGATAAAGTAGAAAGGTAAATAGACCGAGTGGCAAGTTAATAAAAATACTTGTATACTCTTCCCAAAACCTATCTTTTATTCTGATTGAATTTGTTACTCACGAAGTTTTGCTGTCCTCTGTAACATACACGTTTTATTGTTCTCACGTAATTGTAATTCTATCTTGGGTCTTATCTTGCTCAAAATAGAATCAAACTTATTTTAAGGGATTTTAAATATTGTTTTGCTATTTTAACATAAAAGAAAGACGCACATTTAACTTATGAAAAGTTTCTATATTTTTATATGATTTAAGAGTTTCGTGACTAATCACCAAACATGCGATTTTTCGAGGCGAATATTAAAGCGAATATGAACGGGGGCCATTGGGCCTCTTGCTTACACATGCGTCAATATGTGTAAGGCACCACCGAGTAAAATATGTAACTATAAAAAATATTTTAAAAAATTATAAAACTGCTTAACTTGAATTTGGTTTATTAAGTCACGAACCTTAACTAAACTACTACTTAACTATAGAGCCATAACATACGAGTACATCCAGACAGAGTTACAATCGAGACATAATTGTCTATTGAAAAAGGATTGGTACAGTAAGTCTCCCTTGTGGTATTAAATGTCCAATACTTAAAAAAATACTTTAATTTAAAATATATTATACTTTTATAATTTTTTTATCATTACGCGAGAAAGTCGTGAATACGATCGCTATCTAAGATAAATATTTGTATTATGATTAAAAATATTTTTTCTACATCTGGGAGTCTATTTTTTTATCCCATTTTTGCTACACGCTGTATACCGTATATAGCAAGGCGAGCAGAGGGAACCGAGTATTAAGACACTTGATCGCCTATTTTCCGTTGAATTTTCGAGGCATTGCGTGTTGTGAGGCGGAACTTTGCTTTGGTAAATGAAAATATTCACAAATAATTCAGTTCCCCGAGTGGGAATCGAACACACGACGTAAAGGGAAAACCAAAAGACAACGTTATGCTGTATTAATTTCTTCAAGTCATAGACATTCTATTATAAATTAGGACTAATATTAAAAATATCGATATTTTTGGGGCTTCAATCCGACCCAACACTAACTTACTAAACTTTTATCAAAAACTAACAGATCATTACTTGTTATTATTTTATTATATACATCATTACTTATGTTGTAAAGGAAACTAATGATTAAAATTTTACTTTGGAGAAACCGGGCCTTATTGTTATCTCTCTATTCGATAAACAAAATTCTGCGCAGAAATTCCCACATGCTACCGATATTAAAATGTTCTCTTTGAACGAGAATTAAATATTTAATATCTTCGTTTCCTCACTGTGATAAAAAGAGGAATCGCGGCGATGAGTTTCGGCACTCAACGACGTGAAAAACGGAAATATCTCAATGGCAAAGGAGTGTCTTAACACTACGTACCAAGGTTCTTTCTGAATACCCTGCTAAATGCGAGATACAGCGCGAAGCTGAAAAAAATAATAATCAAAGTAAATTAAATTATTTGTTCTTATCTTTATTCCATTGCTTTTCCGAGCCTTAGCTATCTATTTCCATGTTTATTTCGATATACTTTTAGTTTAACCTAAATTGGCTAGCTTCAGACATTGAAGAGCAACTGATTCCCTAAACATTTGTACATTTTCTAAATATTTATATACTCGTTACTGCTATAAGAGGGATATAGCTTGAAGCTATTTTAATGTATTTAAAGTGTTGTTCCACACTTAGGAAAGAAAAAACCTTATTTATAAAACATATAAAAAATTGACGTTGTTGTCTTTTTGGATTTGAACCCCCGCCTCTTGGAAACCGTCCAAGCGCTCTGATCACTATGCCATACGTTTTCATCAAGCTACTTCGAAATTCTTATACGCTTGTTACAACTTATTTATGTTGTTAACATCTATATAGGGAAATCTTTACAATTTTTTTTTATAAAACCATTATAAATAATAATAAAGTCATTAAATGATATTTTATATTTTCCTGTATATTATATATTTACTATTGTACCAGTATGTCTTTGAGGTTTACTATTTATATATATTTTTTGTTTACAGTGTATTCTATCGTATCCATATTAATTAACTATCCATTTTCTTAATTATATTATAAGCATTACACTTAAATCAAATATTCTTAACTTGCCGACAACATAACAGTATCTCTTTAACAGTGTTTCGTAACTTGGCGTCGTTTCAAACGCATTAAGACAAAGTACAGTCATTCATATTTGCAAATTTAATTTCGAGCAAAAGTTAGTTTTTAGTACCGAAATTATGAGTGGAAATTAGACATGCGGCGTTCGAAATTATTATGGCAATAATATAATTATATTTAAAACTACATAGAGAAATTAAATTTGAAGAATTTGATACTACTATGATTTATTCCATCACTTATATGCTTATTTTGTTTGAAGATATTAGAAATATCATCAAATAAACGATTGCTTTACAAATAATATCTTTATAATAAAAAAAGAAATTCAGCTAATTCACTAAAATTCATTTAGTCATTGTCAATTGATATATCTTTTTTATGTATGGCAACAATATAATTAATTATATTTAAAACTAGATAGAGAAAGTAAATTTGAATTTGAATTCAGTAATATTATCACATTCATACTTCTATTGTTTTAGAACGTTAGAAATGTCACCAAATACACTATCATTTTATAAATAATAAGATTTAGCCAATTAACTTTAAAAAATGTAGAGCAATTCTGTATAAACTTAAATTGATATAACTTTAAATTGATATAACTTTATAAGGTTACGCCGTTTCTGAGATAGGCCGGCATAAACGCAGAAATAAACAAACATCTAAAAGCACAATTTTTTAAACAACAGATAACATTTTTAAAAAATTTAGTTTACAAATTTAGTTTAAAAATGAATCTAAATTATTCGGAAAGAGATTCTACGTAATTACGATAAGTGATATGTATCACCCAATAATAATATTTTATACGAGATTCCTAGTTTAGAGTCACACTACACATTTCCATTGCCTCTATAGTCTTTTTCTATATTTACCCTCTTTTATACAAATTTATTATTTTTTATAATTTTAAATACAATTAAACAAATGTTTAAATGAGTCATCATAAGAATAACAATAATCATTTCGACGTAGCTTGATGAGAACGTATGGTCTTAGTGATCAGAGCGCTTGGACGATTTCCAATAGGCGTGAATTCAAATCCCGCTACGTTCAATTTTTTATACATTTCCTAAATAATTATTTTTCTTTCCTCAGTGTGGAATATAACACTTTAAAATAAAATATTAAAAATATTTAATAAAATAGCATTTTCTCTTGCCAATATATAACAACAACATAAATAAATTGTAATAAGCGTTTAAAAATTTCAACATAGCTTTATAGTTAGGTCAGTCGTGACGTAGTGGCACAAAATGTGACTGCAAAATGGATACAGCATGAAGCTGATTTAATTTTAACATAGCTTTATGAGAACGTATAGCTTAGTAGTCAGGGCGCTAGGACGGTTTCCAAGACGCACGGGCTCAAATCTCGCTACGTTAAAATTCTTATACATTTCCTAAATAAGTATTTCTCTTTTCTAAGTTTGGAATAACACTTTAACATGTTAAAAATATTTAATTTGTGCTTAACTAGGGTATTTTCTTTTATTCACTGTTTCATTTAAAAAAGTAAATGTTTTTTTAATATAAATCTATTATTTTGATTAAAATTTTTCAAATAAAAAAGGATATATGTACCTAGCATAAGTAATTAAAAAATCATTATTAATAAATTTGTATTGTTAAAGTAGTAATTTCTTTGGTTTTTTTGTTTTGTAGCTATTAAAGCAATTTTTTTATTTAGGTACGTTTTAATTTATTTTGTTCAGGTATTTTGTTGTATTTACTATTTAGCAATATATTTATATGGCTGTTTCTTTGATTTTATGATATTAAGCCTTTTTTATGTCAGAAATTTATATAGAAGATTTTTAATTTAGCGATGATAGATGAGAGCGAATTTTAACTTTTAATGTGGAACTTTAGAATGGAATTGAATTATAAATGTAATAAATGTATTACACACTAATACATTTTTGTATGGCTTTCTAATAAATATATAAAATATTATTTACCACACGAACCTGACTAATTGCTAAATTAAATTATTTTTCTGTATTATATAGGCATACTGAAGTGCAGTGTTGAGTTCCGTCATTTAGGACGCAGTGACACTAAATGAGCGGAAAGTGATGTGTATGTAAAAGTAAAAAGAGGAGTGAGTGAGAGAAAAGCAAGTATAAATTAAATTTATTTTATAAAAAAATATGACTTTGAATACTACTCAATTATTGTAAATTGTTTTTATTATCAATCGTCAAAAAAAAATGATTTTGGCTTAACGTTCCCTTTTATTTCTATATATTTAATGTGCTAGAAATATTTTTAGCATGGACAAGATGTGTAATGATTTAAATATGTGGAAACGTTTACGTAATTTTTAAAAATGTAAGTAAAGTAATGTTGTTTTGTTTTAAATATATATGTAAGAAAATATAATAAATAAATAAGAAAATTACCACATTATGATGCCAGTTGTCCACTGAAAATAAATATTAGTGCTATATTGTACAACTTATAAGCATGCAATAGCTCACCTATTGTACATAAGAACGTCAGGTTTCCATAGTTTGTTTGGTGTGATTCGTAGATCCTTGACGCCGCCATATTCGCTGTCATTCCACTTCAAATTGTAATCATTCCATTCCTGTCACACATATACATGTTATTATATGAGAGAAAGAGATAAGTTATATTAAGCTTTACTTTACAGATTATAAATAAATTCAAGTTGAAATTTGCTGATAGTAATTTTGGATCTTTTTTTATTGTTTGTTTTCAAAATTATTATTTAATTTAATTTTCCTAAAACTATGAAATATTTAGATAATCTTTCAAAATTACTATCAGTTTCTCATAATATGGATTATGGCGGTATTTAAAAAATAAAATAAAGTGACGTTTCAATTTTACCAATTCTTGCATTGATATATCTAACATTAGCGTAAATTAAATATTTGATAAAAAAATAAAATAATTAAATCAGATGCACGCTGTATCCCGCACACAGCAGAGTAGGCAGAGGGAACCTAGTATTAAGACACTCCGTTTCCCGCTTTCCGCTGAAATTCTGGAGGCATTGCGTATTGAGTGGCGGAACTCAACGTAGCAAAAAAATGGAAATATATATTTAAATAAATGTTTCAATTTCTCGAGGAAAGAAGCCTTTGAGGTGAAGATAGACGCGTTTTTTGAAGCCATGTCGTCAGGGAAAGACTGCCGCAAGATGGCCATTCCGTCGTTCGTTACGCACGGTAATGGAGTTCCACGTATACAGATAGACATGAGAACAGTACTCCATATGCGGCCGAACCTGGGCCCTATAGAGGTCTTTGAGGACAACTTAGTCTTATACTGGCAGTCAAAACGCTAAGGTCTAATGTGCTGATACTGGGCGCGGCTTAAAGAGAAATATTCTGGAAAACTGTTGACACGACAAATGGGTTTGTCTTAGTGGTCGACGCGCAAACTTGTGTCTTCTGGGGGTGGAATTAAAACAGATTCTTAACCTCCGTGAGGAAATATTCCTGAGGGATGCTTCAACGGAAGACATAAGTTTATTTTAGCACTAGTCGAAGTTTTCCCGAGAAAGATTTACGTGGGCAGAATATGCAGCATTCACTGCGCTATCATCTGCATAGCAATGTATATTAGAATCCTCTAATGTCTTTCATATGCAGAAGAAACGGCGTAGGGGACAGCATGCAGCCTTAGGACATGCAAGCGGTCACGGGCATGTATTATGAGCAAAGAGCGTTGAAAGTAACCTTGATGCTGCGCCAAGTGAGAAAGTTGGCGATCCACTTAAATAAATTCTAGGCGTAGGATTGAAGTTTTGCAAGGAGCGCCCCGTGCCGCACTCGATCAAAGGCCTTCGTTATGTCCAAACTAACCGCCAGGCCCTCTCCCTTGCTTTCGATAGCCGCAGCCTAGCTGTGGGTTAGGTGAACAAGAAGATCACCGGTGGAGCGGCCATGGTGGAAGCCATGGTTACCCACAGTCATTGATCATTCGGTGATCCTCCAGGTAACCAAGGGATGGCTATTTATGAAGCGGAAAGCATTATTATATATCACTTTTGAGAACAGGTAGTTGTTAATTTCTTTTGAGATAGTTGTAAATTTCTTCACGTTATTCTTTCAGGTGTGTTGCAAAACGATAAAGCTTTATTGTTTCACATTCGTCTATACACAGCCTTATATACACGTAGAATGAAACAAAGACGTTACAAACTTCGTTTCCCTCGCCACTTATATTACAAAAGTTAGTCGTAACAACTTAGCAATATGAGACCAGTTCTGTGTTCATATTCGCATATCGCGAGTTATAACCGTAAGCTGTGAGGCGTCAAGGAAACGGGAACGAAGTTAGACAACCCATATATTATAAGTTTCGTAGCAATCAATTAAGTGAAATTCTTAAATAAAATAAAAATATAAACTGGCAAAAAAATTTTAGCTCACCCAAACCTCAGCTTTTAAATAAATATAATAAAATATTGGAGAACATTTAAGTCATCGTCGCAGCGCATGCATTTTATGGAAATTTCACGATACATTTTCAAGTTTCGTTTTGTAATTTCTTTAATTTTAAACTAATTTACTGATCTTCGAATATTGATTGTTGGGTGCCGACTCAAAATTACTTAGATGTATATTAGAATACTTATTAAGTTATAATATACTCGTATATCAAAACTAGACAATTCTACAAAAAAATATGCGTAATTATATATTAAAATCAGTGAGTGAACAATCAATCTTATCATATATTGTTATCCATTTTATTGAAAATTTATTTCAATATATATATGGAACGACTCAGGATAAAACCAATCCAAAAAAAATATATTAAAATTGACTTACTCAGTAAAAAATTTCAAGTGTTTAAACGATAAAAAAATATGAGAAAAGAGATCCTCCTCAGACTTTTTTGCCAGTTGAAAATATAATATAATTTAAGTAAATCCAAATCTAATAAATTTATTAATAAACATTTGATTTATAAGTTTGATTCATTTGAAGTTAAGGGCAATTTTGTTTTTTTTTGATATTCCCTTTATTTTCTCAAAATTTGTAATATATTGTTGGGTCTCTTTACCAACAAGGTGACGAAATACATATATTATGTACCTACAAATATACCATGTCGAGTAATACAGAAGAAAAAATTATAAAAACAAATATGAAAATTGGCACTAAGCTTTATGTTAGTGTACAATAAATTACAGTGAACAAATTGCAATAATACATGATTATGTATAAAAGTGGACAGACTTTTTTTTGGAACGTCTTTAATAAAAATTTTACTTAAAAAGCTTTTTAAAGCTTAGCTTAGTTTTCTAGTTTTTTTTTCATTGTGTATTGTATTTTACAAATCAAGCCCTTTTTTGGGCTTGATTTGTAAAATACAATACAATTTTTTGGCTTTAAGCTAAATCGGACACTGCAAAGTGGGTCAAATTGAGCTTGCAAGATTGTAAATACACTAACACACATACTAACATGACAAGATATTTTATTTGATAAAAGCTTGTAAAAATTTTACTTTAAAGCCATGATATTTGTGTAACAAAATTTCATAGATTAAAATTTAACATATAATTATAATAAAAAAAATATTAATTTACCGCCATAATCAACATTATATCCCTAATTAATAAAAATAACAATGTACATTATATTTTTAAAAAAAATTGACACATTATATGCCCTTAGAAAAAAAAAATTAAATTAATATACAGTGACAAATTGTAATATCGTGTCTTATTGTACTTAAATATGATAAAAATATTTTAACACTAAACTAAATACTAAATGAAACTATTTAAAAAAAATAAATGCACAAACTAAAGAAAAAACAACAGTCATAAAATATAATGACTTTCTCTATAAAATTAAGCAAAAATAATAAAAAAAGGAAAGTACAGAAAAGTATAAAGAAGATAATAATATACAATATCTACACATGCAAGTAACAGATCATGCCACATTAGAAATACCGACAAAACATAAGCAATGATGTAATTTTTTGACCACTCTCAGATAATTTTAAAAGGAATCAGGTTCTACTCTTTTTGTCATTTCAGGACCACTAAGCTGCCATATTGGTAAATGCTATGTTGTTTTTTAACACTTTAACAACGCTCTTTTAATTTGAAAAAAAAAACAAAATTATGCTTTACGAAAGTGTCAAATGTTCACAGATTATACAGTGCAATATGATACATAGAATTGTCAAAATATGACATTTAATGTTTTAAATAAATACAAAACTTTATAGTTTTTTTCCTTTAAATTAATCATTAAAAGTACGTTATTAAAGCTATATTTTATTTTATTTCTTTTAGTGAAAGAATTGAAATACCAAACAAAACAGGAAAAATAACTATGACATTCCATTTGGAAAATAAAAGAAAATATTTAATCGAGTTTCAAACGATTTTACTTAAAATTTTAGTTCATTACATAAAAAAGTTCTACAAGAGACAAATAGAAAATTTAGAAGATTCCACGGGATGAAACGTTTACTTCAACCAATAGATAATAGACCCATAGCATGGCCATGCAGTACGCAGAGCACGATCTACTAAAATTCTTTGCATTTTAGCAAAAAATTAACAGCAGGTATTGGGTAGTGCGTGGTAGATTTACAGTGTTTCTCATAGTTCTTATAATTAATGTGCATAACAAACTTTCCAATTTTCCAATTAGAAAAACTCAAAATTTATAAAGAAAATAAAAACCCGCGTCTTATGTGATGTAAAATCAATTATTTCTTATTAATATTTATTTTAAATGTGTTTATGTTGTCATTTATGTTGTTATTGTTAATGCATTGCGGGTTACACGGCAGTTCTTACGCTTATATTGATAACTGCTAGAATATATTACAAATATGAAATCTAATAATACTTATATAGTTAAATAAAAAAAATATAATACATATAATATTTATCAAGAAACATATTTTCAATAAAATACATATTTATACATAAAATTTAAACACATAACCTTACTTACCTGAGAGCACAATAGTATACAATAGAGAAGTACCACTGAAGTTCATAAACTAAAGTAAACAGTACAGTAAATGACAGTCTCACGCTGGGATGCATACAGGGGCTACCACTAAACTACTGCACGAGACAGAAGTAGGCGCAATCATCAGGATCTCGGAAAACACTAGACATCTCCATACAATATATCAGACTGCCGCATACGCCACAATGCAATGCATATTTCAATACAGAGAAGAAAATAAAACGATAGAACAAATAAAAAATGAGAAAAAAAAAACAATATAAACAAAAATTTAAAATTTTATCAAGTATTAATTTAAGTTCATTTTTTAATCACACTTACCAATGACAGCCATATATTGGTTATAAGTAGTTGATTCTTCTCGTCCTATTTGGTTAGACGATGTCAACATAAACAGAGAGAAAGGGCGCAGTCAGTACAATGTTCTAGACAGCAGTACGCGGGGCTCGCGAGGTCGCGAGGTCGCGAGTTCGCGGGCACGAGAACGACGCGCGAGGGGGTCATGCTCGCCCCTCGCGCCTCGCCCACACACAATCTAAGATGGCGATAGACAACAAGTTAACACCGATCCCATGCGACAGGCGTCTGACCGCACCGCCTCCTGTAACCATCGCTCACAGTGCCAAGTATTCATAGTTAGTGCAGACCAAATGTACGGTGCGTGATGGAAAATAGTTTTGTGGTGACAGTTTACCGTAAGATTGCAAGGGCGGGGCGGCGGAGGCGCCTGGCCCGGCTCCTATCACTTACCAAGTTGAGCCAGACGTTCGTGGTCAGGATTTGATTTTTCTCATCCTTATTTTGTAAAATGAACGCACGGCGTCGCAAGAAAGGAACGAAAAAATACAATGAACATCCAGAATTCTATTGTTATGCAGCGTATTCATTATTTATACACGACATCACCCGCCAGGTAATTAGTCCGGCTGTCCTAAACATTCTTACTAAAGCTTTGCACCTATATCAACCCACCTGAAGTATGATACGATTAAGCCTCACGTGCAACGGAATTTAAAACATTATTCCATTAGATTAACACAAAAAGCGGCGGTTCGTTGTAAAATATGATTGAAACGTACATAAATAATGGTGGAAAACCCACTGCTCGTAAATAACTCGCAACCAGCACGTCACGTGTTTTTTAAACGAAATAATAGATTGTCTCGTAAATGGGTTGACAGTTTGGCAAATGAAAGCCTAATACCCCCGATTCGACCGATTTGATGAGAGAAAAAAAATTGATGACAGATTTTTTTTTTTTTTTCACTTCGCTAAGCACCAATAGACGTTCCGAACAGTTAGTGATTTCGATATTAACTTTCATTTAGCAGACTTTGAATGTAAATGTATGCAAAAGTATTCATAGTCGTTAAAGTAACTCCATGTACATATATATACATACATATACAAATATAATATTTAATGGATATTGACGTAATACAAAAGCAAAATGGCATTAATTTCTGTTTTCGTTTTGAATTTATGAATATGTAACATGCATACTGTTTGTTATAATTGACTTCTCTATATAAATTTCCTTATAGTATAAATTTATATAAATTTTAGTTATAGAGTGATATTGAATTGACAAATACAACTTAAGGTTAGCGCGATATCAAAAATACTTGAAAGATCATAATAGTGAGGCCAATCGTGGCGCAGGGGCACAAGCGTGTGACTGTAAACGCAACTGGTTGTGGGTTCAATTACCACTCGAGGAAATGAAATATTTAAGTTTCATTTGTTCGCTCTGGCGTCAAAGCAGAGCGCGGTGTTGAGACGGCACTCAATACGCTATGCCTCTAGAATTCGGTGGAGAGTGGGGAGCGGAGTGTCTTAACACTAGGCTCCCTCTGCCTACCCTGCTACAAGCGGGATGCGCCGTGAAGCTGAAAAAAAATTTAATAATATTTTTTTGCTATACAACCCTTGGTACTGGCAACCGTCCAAATGACAAATTTGAACAATATTGAAATTCTATTAAAGTGATATCCTCTCGCTTAAGTTAAGTGCTCATTTAGAATCAATTACTTATACATACATTTGACAATTTGAATCAGTACGAAAGGCTTTTAACGTATACTCTACATATATATTATGACAGTATTTTCTAATAATTATTTATTTATTTAAATCAATTTTAAATTCAATACAAGTTTTCTAAATTTATAATGATTATAAAGTGATTTTACATAATTATGCAAAAACAATTTTTTAATTTATTATACGTTTTCCTAAAAAGAGTAGGGGAATTGTGCTTAAGATGGCATACGAAGATAAGATGACACACTGCCAATATTGATTGAAATATTTGCGCTAAGTGTGATCTTATGACGTTTTAGAGAGTGTCTTTAGATATCGCTAGTATTCAAATTCATTATGACGGAAGGTAAACGCAGATTGGCAAGTAGTTCATGTTTTTGTAATTTTGAATACCAGAAAATTTTTCTTTCGCTTTTGCTTGGTGGTGAAAATACACGTAAGGTAAGGATTTTCTACTTGAAGGAATTCTTAATGTAAAATAGGCTTATTATATGACATAACTAACGCTAAAAGCGCATTCTTACCCATAAACTTTTGTCACAACTGTTACAATTAAATTCACATATCTATTGGGTAAGATGACATACAAAACGTGAGTATAAGATGGCATAGTATGTCATCTTACACTTATAAATAGGATCGATTAAG
>JAATLQ010035121.1:0-26838 GCA_013421005.1 Heliconius erato x Heliconius himera | reverse complement strand
TTTAATATGCACAACTGATTGACAACTATAATGACTTCTAATATGATTTTTTTACGACATTATCGTCAAAGATTTTTTGATGGTTTTAAATAAAAAAAAACGACCATTGTTGATATTTGATATTTATAAAATATACATAAAGCTAATTATTTATTACACGTATATATTTTTGTAACTTTATGTTCTTTTTACCTATATAATATACTCTGTTAAATGTGCTGATGTCAGTGAATAATTTAATTTATTCATTCAGAAACAGCCTTAAGTGTAAAATTATTGATTTGAAGGATTCATAATATTCTTTATAAAATAACTGTAATAATTGCATATTAACTCCTGAACAGTTTTTAAATTAGCTACATATATTATATGAACGAACCAACCAAAAAATCTTTGTAGTTACTTGATATTTCTTTCAAGATCGTTCTTTATCTCTGTGTTGAATTAATTACGACTTAAACTTAACTGTTATGATTTATGAAGGTAATCTCCACTAACAATTCAATTTTATTTACTTTATTGTATAAAATATTATATAATAGTGCTTCAAAAATATATATTTTTATCAACAGTCATATAACCCAGACGTTTCGAACGTCATTCTTTAGCCATGGTCATACCAGCGCGATTGCTATATAATATTCGCAGGCAAGCTAATGCCTTGAGTTCATTCAAATGACGATAACTTTTTTTTTAATGAACCGATTTTGATGAACCAAACTTTAGTACTTAAGTTGAGTTAAAACAAAGCAATTGGGAAATTTTCAAGTAAATCGGTTCAGTACTTTCAGAGAAAAATGCGGACAGAAATATGTCGACGGACAGACAGACAGACAGACAGACAAGAAATTAAAAAAAAATCTTTTTGCTTTCTATTATTCTTTTTAAGTGACCCTCTATCCATTTCAGTCAAACTTACTAAATGTACAGACAAAATATTTTTACTGTCTTATTATATATAGAGATTATTATGTTCCCTTTGTCTTTTTTAATATAATAATAACATGGAATGAAAGGATGACTTTTAAATGTTAAGTCAACTATTCCATACTAATATTATAATTCAAATGTAATTTTGTCTGTGACGTAATTACGGCCAAACAGAATTGTGATAAAGTTTCATATAGAGACAGTTGAGGGTCTTCGGATAACTATAGGTTACTTTTTTATTTTTTTTATGGTTTTTCCAGGCTTTTCCTTACTATACTATTTTATTTGTTCATTCAAATTACTAAGATATTTTTTTCTTATATTAAGAGATTATACACCTTACTTATGTTTACTTATATTTTTTTACGGTCTATTTTAATTATTTAGGTTTATATTTTTCTTTTCATTACTAATCCTATGGAAAATTGAAAATAGTTTCATAAATATATTAAATAAACATACGTATAGTTCAAGCGGGCGAAGCTAACCAGGTCCGCTAGTGCTAATATATTTTAAAGCTAATTCGGATATTGGAGATTATTTTAAGCTTCAAATTTAAATACAACTTTTCGGTTCACATTTCAATCTCAAGAACTCCTGCCATGAATTGAAACACTTTTTTTACGTTGGATAGTCCATTTGTCGCAGAAGATTTATAGGCTTTATCACATTATTTTGATGTGGAAACTTGATTGGACTGTGTATTATTTTAAAATATGAAATATCTGTGATATATCTTTTATGAAAGTAAATAGATTAGCTTAATAGTTTAGATATAATCACAATACCTGGGGCAGAACAACCTTGGGAACTTATATTGTGTCATAACCGTCCATAGAGTAAAGCCACAGGTAAAAGTTAGCTTATTATACAAATATTTATCAGTGCAATAGAAATTTCGGTAAGTACAATGACTGTAATGAATGACTTTTAACGCTTGAAATATAAAAAAACAGATCTTTATTACATGATATAGGAAGGACATTATGATGTAAAATATGGATAAAAACTCAATAATTATTAAACTCTTTTAATATTTAATATAAAATAAAACATTTTTTTATTAAACATTACAGTTCAGTCTTTTTATTTTTATGAAATTCTCTGAACTTTTGTATTGCTTCTAGAACATCCTTTGTAAATTCTTCTGGCAGCTCAAGCGCTAGGAAATGGCCGCCCGAGTCCAGAACAGATTCATTGATTAAATTTGTATACTTCAATTTGAGAGCCCAAATTGGTGTGTAAGATAATTCGTATTTTGTTTGAACTACGCTAGTTGGTACATTTGTAGGTATCCTGTTTAAAAAATTAAAATGATATGTATTAGATGTAAGATATTTCTATTAATTAGATAAAAAATATAGTCATTACATACTCGAAATAGAATGAATGCTGTATGACAACCTTACAAGTCGTCAAACTTACAGGATTAAAATAAGTTGTAATTTATCCAACGTAAATAACAAACAAGAACCAAAAATGAGGCTATCATGGCACAGTGGGAGGGCTTCTGACTCTAAGTGCGTTGGTTATTGGTTAGTTCGATACTCAGAAACATGGATTATTTTTAATTTCTATCACTCAACGAACGCAGGGAACAGAGAGAACTTTGTCTACTTTACTATATGCGGGATATAAAATGAATTAAATAAATAAAAAATGTAAATATCACACGTAAAAATTTTGATAAATAAAAGAAGTACTAGAAACTTACTCATCAAATTTTAATCCCAAGAATCTCTTATTAAACGTCTCAGCGTACAGTCTGCATGAGGTTGTAATGGAATTACTCGTCCAATATATCATGATATTATCAAGAAGTTGATCTCTACTAAAGCTGGAAGTGAGACCGCCGTCAGCTTTATTTTTATAGTTTTTATTGGTCCAAGTGGAGAACTTTTCTAGAATATAGGCTGCGAGGCCTGTCGGAGAATCGGACAGGGCGACTCCTACAAAATCCAAAAGAAAGTTATAGTTATCAATATTTTTATATTAATAATTAAAAATAATCAATTCATTAGTCTTCTCTTTGAAATAGAATTGGGAAAATACCAAATTTAGTATATTTCTTATAACATTTTTAGAACTGTCAGCGATGCGAAACCTCGTCTGACTTTAAGCAATTCACATAAAATTAATTTAATTTCCTTGCTCTAACAAAGAGACAAAGCGCGGCGTTGAGGTCAACCACTTAACACACAATATCTCGTAAACTGGGCAGTGCTTGGATGTGGAGTATCTTAACAATAGATTCCCATCGCCTGTCCTACCACGTGCGGGATACAACGTCAAGCTATTTATTATTATAACCAAAATAGATTCACCATTTTCAAGAAATAAATCAACTAATCCAAGAAGCTTACCAATAGTATCAGGTTTGGTAGATTGTAAATGCATATATCCAGTTTCCTCCATCAAATTACTGTAAACTTCAGATAATGGGAACATGCGATCTTGCACGTTTGTATCGACTACTAGAGGTGGATAGATGCTACCAAGAACAGATGCGATTGTTACTATGGGAGACAAAAGGACTGGCATGTTTGTGTGATAGCCTAAGATTTCCTATTAAAAAAAAAAAAAGATTTTAAACCAAAACAATTTTAAATTTCAATTATAAAACAATACGAAATAAAAGATAAAACATATTTTTTTCCTGCTAATCTTGAAAATATTGATGGTTTTGGAAAAAGAACATAGTACTTGCCTTATAAATCAGAAAAAATATATATTGTTCCGATATGTATTATGATTATTTATCCGAATGGCAATCCTCCAAATGTTTTTAACTTTGCCAAAATTATAATAATAATGAATTCATTATTAATTAAAGAACTTTAACAATTTAAAATAAAATTTACAACAAATTAAAGAAAAACTTACATCAGGAAACAACGTCGCCATGACACTTGTAATGAGAGCACCCCAATCACCTCCTTGTATATAATATTGCTTGAATCCCAAACGATGCATCAGGTTTCTGAAAACTACTGCCATTTTGTCTGCACCAAGGCCTGGCCTAACTGCTGCCTGCAAAAAAAATATTATTCTTTACTTTTTACACGACATTGAGTCTAACCACTCAACCCGCAACGTCTCTAATTTGAAAAAAATTGGGACACAGAGTATCTTAACAGTAGATTACCTCTGTCTACCGTGCTAGATGCTGTATACATCGTGAACTTAAAAAAACATAGGTATAAATTTTTTATCAATTTCTGAATGTATGTACTGAAATTTTAAATAAAAAAACGTTATTTAGAAAACGTATAAATTTTTTAACGTAGCGGGACTCGAACCCGTGTCTCCTGGAAACCGACCAGGCGCTCTGACAAGCTACATCAATTTTTTTATACGGCTGTTACAATTTATTTATGTTGTTAGCATCTCTGTAGGGAGCTTTTAAAAATTTCCGCTACCCAAAGATAACTACTAAGTTTTAAATTATCGTCTGGCAAGAGAGAACGCTATTTATTAAATATTTTTAACATTTTTAAAGTTAATCCGCTTTCCTAAGTGTGAATTAACCCTTAAAAAATGTTATAAATAAAAAAATGTTTCAGTGGTTTTCGTGATTATTATAACAGTTCGTTTTATATTATTATAATTATTTTTTTGTATATTTTATTATATTTTACTACTTACACTAGAAAATCCATAACCCGGCAAACTGGGTATTATAAGTTCTAATGCGAAGTCTCTACTTTTACTAACAGCAGTAAGATGAGGGATGGCTTCGTAGAACTCCCGTACAGATCCTGGCCATCCGTGGAGAAGCAGTAATGGTACAATTTCTACACCAGCTGAAACCTGAAATAAACGATTCGTATTTGTTATTAATATTTACACATGTTTTGCAAGTGCGTCTTATTTATCCATTGTAGGCCCGACTTGCGAATGTAAACGCGACGGTTGTGGGTTCGAATTTTACTCAGGGGAATAGACTATTTTCATTTCCTCGTGGTAGTTCTTAGACTCAACATGCAATATAAAATTGGGCGATGATTAGGTAACGGAGTGTCTTAACACTAGGTTCCCTCTACCTACCTTACTATATGCCAGATACAGCGCTCTCTTATTTTAGAGATATAGTGTGTTGGAGTAACTAAACTCAACTTTGTATCCTAGATATCTGTCGGGAAATTTAAATATAATCATTCTTCCTCAGTGGAAATCGAACCCACGACCTCTGTATGCAGTTAAACATTCTACTAACGCCCAATATTAATAACCTATCTCCAACGTCAATCTTCCATATATCCAATCTCTAGATTGGATAGATATATGGAACAATCGATTGGTAAGACACTAAAAATCTTATCGAGCAGATCTTACCTCAGGAGTTATTCTTATAAAGTGGATGTCTAATCCTTGGATGTTTGTTTTAAATTGAGGGTATTTATTAAGTAGTTGCTCACGTTCCCTGTAAAAGTAAAAAACAATCTAAATTAGTATAAATAATAAAAAAATACAAATAATTTATACTTGATTTTTTTTTTAAAGTTTCATAATAGGAACGAAGTGTCTTAACACTAGGTTTCCGGGTCCTACTATGTGCGGGACATAGCGTGAAGTTAAAAAAAAATATGTTTCAAATACAACGTTTTTAGCCACCTCACTGCCCTTTACAAATCATTCTCAATTTTATCATTAATCGAATTAAAACAGTTTTATCAAAATAAAATTACTTGAAAGAATAATCTTCAGCCCAGTACTTCAGCCAGACATCTAACTGTTTGCTGTTGAAACCATATTCAAAGGCGATTCCCTCTAACGGGGCTGCCAGTGGATGACGATCCCTTAATCTATCCTTGAGGTCTCTTATCAACTGTAGATATAATAATATAACAAAATACTATTAAAAAATTAGAAAATAGACGCCAGTCTTGGCGCAGGAGCACAAGCATGCGACTGAAAACTCGACAGGTTTTGAGTTCCATTCCCACTCGAGAAAATGAAATATTTAATAATTTCATTTCTTCGCTCTAATATCGAAGCAAAGCGTGGCGTTAAGTTTCGCCACTAAACACGCAATACCGCCAGAATTCGGTGGAAAGTGGGAAGCGGAGTGTCTCCCTCATTAGTCTCCCTCTGCCTACCCTGTTACATGCAGGATACAACGTAAAGCTGAACATCTTTTTTAAATATTTTCCTTCTCTATAGCTGTCGTCTCGTCTGTCTTGCTATGCGGGATAAATAGTGAAGCTGCTTTTAATATTTAAAGAATAAAAAATGACCGAAGAGAAGAAAAAAGAACTGAAATCTTACCACTTCATCAAATTTAACTTTAAAAGGCTTTATACTATCATCTTGTTTAGCTTTAGCAAGCTTCGGCCCCCACCACTCCTCCAGATCCACTTGCGGTAAAGGCGGTGGACTTCGAAAGTACAGGTAATATATAGGTACTGATGCTATTGCTATCAATATTGTTAATATTATTCGCCCCATCTGAAATTATTTATATTTATAGTTAATTTAATATGTATTATTTATATATTTCAATATTGTAATTTATTTATTTATCACTTATATACAAACATACATTTAATTTAATTTATGTATTTTATAGTAAGTATTCGTATTTATTTTATTTATATGAAAGGTATTCTAACATAAGGTGTTCAAACATTTTCGCCTACCCTCTTGTCGACGGCATATTTTACATATAACAGTCGATGCTTGCACTCGATGCGCTTTATATACGTTCCATTGTTTTCTTGGTTATTTGTTAATATTATTGTAATTTTTGTGTTCTCTCTTGTATATATGTGTGTGGTTGACTTTTGTATAAACTGTGTCGTGATCTACTATTTGTGTTCAAACTATATATACTTTAAAGTGGTGTTGAACGAGCTCAGTGTAAACTGTGAGTAGACTTTTTATTCGCCTCTATCTATACTACAATATTAATACAATAACTTATCCCACGAGAATGAGTTGTTTTTATTTCCTCAATCTGGTAAAAAAGTCAAAAGTCTTGAATGTTGAGCGGAAAATGGGAAACTGTGTGTTTTAGGACAAAATGGCCTCCGCCTAGATACTTACATGGCACTTCGGACCAGATGAATATTATGAAGGAGAAATAGTGTTTTATTTTTTTTGCAAGTTAAGATAATTGCTACTACAGAAACGGCGTACAAGGTCATCAACAGATACTTATACGATATAAAATCATAGTCACGGACAATTAAGTAACAGTAATTTTTGTACAATTATGTATTTCTTCATTATCAAATATACATATAATGTATATTTCGGATACATTATTTTCGTATTTTTAAATATATCTCATTTAAATAAATTTTCTTAGTCAGGATTACAAAAATAATATTTTTTTTAGCATCAAGCTAAAATCACAATTTTAAGTTAAAATTTGAATTGACTGGTTGTACGCAACGCCGCATTTTGACTTGATCCGATATAAGCGTATAATTAAATCATTGAGATTGAGACCTAGATGCCTGTTTGACAAATATCTAATTTTGAGTTACGAGAACTAGAGACTCTCTTAGTGTTCACCTACACTCTCCTAGGATCCTATTAACCTCAGCGCTCTACGCCGCAAAGTTTCCGCTGTTTATTGTGTGTATAATCGATAACAGAAGAGTTTTTATAGTGTAGACTTATATAAATATCTATATTAGTGTCAATGTCTATACTGCGAATAATGATAGATGATTTGCATTTTTAAAAATGGTATTTTATCTTATCATGATGAAATGACGATTATTGCTAAATAGAGATTGTATGTGTAAGCCAATCGTGGCACAGCGGCACGAAATATGACCGTTAATCCGACTGGTTGTGGGTTCGATCCCCACTCGAGGAGATGAAATATTTACTTAAATTTATATTTCTATTTCTTCGCTCTAGTGTCGAGGCTAAGCGCGGAGTTGAGTTCTGCCACTCAACACGCAATGCCTCCAGAATTCGGCAGAAAGTGGGGAACGGAGTGTCTTAACACTAGGTTCCCTCTGCTTACCCTGCTGTGTGCGGGATACAGCGTGAAGCTATAAAAAAAAGTGTAGTGCTATAGGTATACATGTATGTAATATATTGACTCTTTGGTTACTGTATAATTGACAAAAAGCACAGACGACTCTACTAGACTTAATATATTGAAAATGATGAAATTCCCTGTTTAAGTAGGGAGGCTAAATTAAATTTATCATGTTTAGGTAGAGAAGCTACCTGGTTTTAACCTTCCTGGTTAAGTTGTATAGAGGTGATGACTAGGTCGTATATAAAAATGCATAAAATTAACGTTATGTTCTCACCTAAGCTACACAATAGAAACAATAGTATTATTATCATTAAACAATATATTCTTCACATGTTCGTAATAATATACATTTTGTGTATATTTTTAGCTCAGTGTAAGTAGCATACCGCCCAATTTTCGAGATATCGCGTATTAAGTGGCGGAACTCAACGCCACGCTTTGTCTTACTACGTGAATGATGAACTGAATATATGTCATTCTAAAGAGTGGAAATCATTACGATTAGGTACAGTAATGACGACTTCTTATAATTTAATAAGTAAGTAATGAGAATAAATGAAAATTATATTAAAACACTATTATTCAATAATGATTTATATAGGGAATAAGGGTAGTAGAGCAGTGACACGACATTGACTGTAAAGCGATGGTTATGTGTTCAGTTCCCACGGTGGCCATTTAATTTTTTTATAGTTGAGGTGGAAAGAGTGGTGGGAACAGAGTGTTCTGACACTACGTTTATTCTGCATGGCCTACTACCTGCGGGATACGGTAAACTGCTTCATACATTCCATAATTATTAAATACAGCATAGCTTAGAGTCGCGTCGCACCTCCCAACCAAATATACCATAAGCGTGCCACTGTAAACGCGAGAGGTTGAGGATTCGATTATCACTCGAGGGAGTGAAATATTTAATATTTTAATATCCGATATTGGATTCCACTACTTAACACTAGTGTGAATGAAGTGTCTTACTACTAGGTTTCCGTGGGAACGGTACAATTTTCTCTATATATCCAAAAAGAAAAGCAAAATAACAAAAAATATGGAATAAAAGGCGACGAATGCAAAATTTTTAAGAACATTACCTTGCTCCTAAGCAGAAATCCACATAAAATAATTAAAGAGAACATGTCCACACTGATTAAATAACGTCCATATGTTATCGTTATCGCACGTGTACTAAAGATAGATACTATTGTAAGGGAGATTGCACAATATTTAATATTATTTATGAATAACATTTGTAAACACGCCATCCACCGTCCATTCAACTCCCGTGGTTAGGATTTCAAGAGGCAATGTACCACCAAATCCATACATTGAAATTTTCGGGTCAAAATCGAACGGAAAATAAAATAAAAGCTGATGAAATAATAGAAAATGCAGTATTATGAAGGCATCGATTTAAAAAAAAGGATAATTTATTAGTCGATATGCGCAGTAACCGATTAGTCGACAACATTACAGGGTTATTAAAACCGAAAAGGATAATTGATTCTGTATCTCTACAATTACTACTATCAATGTTTAAGCGCCATTGAATAAATACGAATGTGGTAGAATGAAGAAACTAGTAGTGATGTCAGATTATAGTCCGTTTTATGTCTATCTTTAGCTGGCCCCGGGAGGTTGCGCTGACCTTGTATTCTAACATGTATCAACATGGTCATAGATTTAAAAAGCATAAAGAACTCGCTCAGACCCAATTAGTGACCACCGTGGCATAGTGGAATAACGTCCCATTGTAAATGTGTTGGCTGTGGGTTCAATCTCAACTCGGGGGAAATATTTTTCCCCTTCTTTGGTAAGCGTAAGGTACTCGTATGATATAGCGTTGATGGGCGCTAAGCCAAAGTAATAGTATTTTTAAAAGGTTAATGTAGTGTATATTGACAGACAAAATAATATATTCCTCGATTTCAATTATCATATTAAAATTTGATAAATGTTATCAGAGCACCTGTTTATTACGTACATAATTAATTAATGGCTTATCTCGAAGTGATTATTCTATTTAATAATTTTAAACAGTTAAATACATCTGAAAAGTGTAATCAATGTATACATTATATATTTAACATTTTAGTAATAAAGATATATAATACAAAAGTAATAAAGATATATAATACAAAATCTAATATAATTATTTATATTGAGACCGTCGTATCGCAGGCGGCACAAAGTGGCTACAACTGGCAGGTTCGATCCCCACTCGAGGGAATAAATTATTATTTCTTAATATTTTAATTTTTCGCCCCGTCATACATCAAGGCAAAAGACGGCGTTGATTTCCGCCACTCAATACGCAATGCCTCGAATGTCGAAAACTGATCGACTGACTCAAATATCTTGAACGGAGAGTCTTAACACATTTTATAGAAATATACATAAATGACTAAACACAAACTAATTAACAAAGAATATTAAGAGGACGGGGAACTGTAAGTAAGGACATCATATAAGGGTCGGATTAACTGAGGACAAGTGACATGGCTGACAGGAGAGAATCCGTCGTCCACGCCACATTCAGCATTTTGTGTTTCTAGAGTGAAGATATAAAAATAAATATAACCACACAGCTCAGTGAGGATCAAATCAATACCTGTTATTTTTAGAGTACTTATTCAATAATAAAATAAATATAATTTTAAAAGCAAAGCACGAATCAAAACTTTAAATTCTTCTAAATTTATAATTTGAATCTGTCGCGGCGCAGCGACACAGCGACTGACTGTATACACGACGGTTGTGAGTTCGATTCCCACACGGGGAAATGAATTATTTTTGTTCCCTCGCTCTGGTAAGAAGACAAATCGCGGCATTCATTTAACACGCACGTAGTGTCTTAACTCATAACATCAAGTTCCTTGTTATATGCGGGGGACAGCGTGAAGCTATAAAAAATATAGAACTTTTAACTTTACTACAATGACCTACATACAATGTATTGTTTAGCACGAAATAGGTTTTTAAGACGTTTTAGTACACGAAGCTAATAAATATATGCTCCCACCGCGCCTCCATTATATGATAATGGGCTATCTAAATTTACATATTGGAAAATTGATATAGTATTTCCTTATACAATACAATACTTGCAAATAGCAAAATATACAAGTTTAACTTCACGCTGTATCCCGCATGTAGCAGGGAAGGCAGAGGGAACTTGGTTTTATGAGTTAAGACTTCCGCTTTCCACTTTCCATCCATTTCTGGAGGCATTGCGTGTTGAGTGGCGGAACTTAACGCCACGCTTTTGTCTCGACGCCAGACCGAAGAAATGAAAATATTTAGTTTAGAACCATGACCTATCACGTTTACTGTCAAGTGCTTATGCCCCTTCGCACGACCGGTTTTTATGACTGGACATATTAAGCTTACAGTTTAAATGAATGAACTGTATACTCATATTATAAATCTAAATATTCACTGTACCTACAATAGTTGATTCCACTCGACCCAGGAGGTGAAACTGGCTTTCACCTCCTGGGTCGAGTATGTGATGTAGTGCGAATAAGGATTTAATCGAAAGCTTTAAAATTATAACATTTCCCGCTAATATGGCACTATAAAACCAACCCCTATTGCAATTATATGACCAAATATCGTTTTTTTTATCGTTATACCATAGCGTCGTCCCGTCACGTGGCCATTGCTAATAGTATTATCAATATGTGCCACACTTATGAGAAAAAGGATTTGTATTTAAAACTTATTTTAATTTATAATCTATTATGGTATACATTAACATAATATTAGTTATCTATATTTTGAAGCGGGATTATATCGGGATTTCTATCTAGCAAGGTAGGCAGAGAGGGGGGCAGGGTAGGTAAGACACTCTCTTCTCCTCGTCGTCAACGACACGACATGGAGACATTGCGTGTTAAGAGGCGGAATTAAAAACCACGTTTTGTATTGTCACCAGAGCAAAGAAATGAAAATAATTCATCGCTCGGACGGGGTTTGAGCCCACAACCGTCGCGTCTACAGTCATACACTATGCCTCGGCTGTGCGATGGCCTCAAAACAAATATGCCAAATAGATATAATATCAATGAATAACGAATTCATAAATATTCGAGAAACCAGTGAACCTCAATCTACCATACATTATGGGATTTAAGTCTACGGGGTGATAATCCCAAGGGTGACAGACAATGGGTACGAAAAGTGAAGTATCGACAAATAGCTGAGGGTGCGAGATAAATTTATATTTGTTTTTTAATGTACGAGATGATTTTTATCCTGTTTCCCACACATAGCAGGGTAGGTAAAGGGATTCTAGTTATAAGACACTCCGTTCCCCACATACCGCCGAATTTTCGAGTCATTGTGTGTTGAGTGACGGAACTCAACGAAACGTTATTTGTGACCAAAGTGACAAAATACAAATATTAAATGATGCATTTCCCCAATTCCCGAGTGGGAATCGCTACCATAAACGTTCGCGATACTTGTACCACTCTGCCACTACGGCCTCATTCTCTTTGCTGTTTATGGATGGCGTACGTTCAAATATAGAAGCATTTTATTATATTTAGTCGACTTCAAAAATAAGAATTAGTTTGCTATGTATGTGATATTAAGGTTCCTAAGCGCGTGTGCTGAACTTCGTGAATGTACGTTAATAATTATGTTTAACCACAATTTTCCCGAAAACTAAAAATCATATATAAAATAATTTCTTACTTCTTTTCTTTATATTATATTATAGCCATATCATATTAGAATATAATTTGAAAAATGATAACTAAAGTTAAAATATTGACAAAATATTAGAATAAAAGCAGAAAAAAAACAAATAGGTACAATATTATTTTCCGTTTAAATAAACAGTTTGTGATAAAATGTATACAATCTAATTGAAACACCCCTAAAATCCCCTAAGTTCATCCCTTATTGACTTCCCTTATCTGTTCAACGCACGCTTGGTTCGCACTCTGTTTTTATATACTCGTACATATATAAATACATTGAGGCCGCCGTCGATTCAGAATGAGACGTCTGGCTGTTAGCTTGGCGGTTGTGTGTTCGATTCCCAATTGGGTAAAAATAATTCAATAATCAATTTTTTGTACCATTAATTGGAATTGGTGGAAATTTAAGTTAGCAGTTAACTATTGCGAGTTTAACGGAGTCTTTAATGGGTCCGCTTTGCTCGTAGTGGAAAACCGGGGTTTAAGTAGAAATATGCTTAGATGGATGCGGTAGTTTTGGGTTTAAGCCTTTTGAGGGGATTTACTTTATGTCATAGATGTTGCCTTGGTCTGGTTAGAGGAGTCAGTACAGTAACTATTGAGCTATTTTATCTAAATAAAATTAAGGGGTTCAAAAAATATTGTAATAAATATATCTGAATATAAGCAAAATAGGAATATAGAATTATATAAATAAATAAATATTACATAATATTGAGTCAATATTAAATTAGGTTCCTATACATTTGCTTACGTTTCAAAGCCTTGAATGTTCTAACAATATTGATTTATAAACAGACTTCCTCTAACATATAAAAGTACAAATACTTGTCTATTGTACGAGACTTAGAATTGATTACAAATACAGAATTTTTGGTGTTTTTTATTTAAACGTTGCTTTTTAAAGTACATTGAAAATTTTGAAGTAACCCGCCTTTTCTGCTTAACGTTAAAATTGTGTTCACATTGGGTGTCTTAACGAATTCGTAGCATTGCATGCAAAGTAGGAAAACTCGCCAATGCATTTTTGTTCATAACGGGGAAATCAAAAGCATTTTAAGAATTTCCTTTAAGTGCGGTCCGAAATATGTCGCTTTTACAGTCAGCAATCTCTATCTCTATCTCTATCTCCACAGCTACCGCAAATTATGAACAACTAGCGTCTTAAATGCGACTTCGCTCGCATGAAATAATTTTTATATTGTAGCTAACTTTTACATAAATTGTAGCCTATGTGTTATTCTGATGTATGAGCTATATAACTGTAAAGTTTCATACAAATTCATTATGTACTTTGTGGGCTAAAGTGAAACAAATATCCATCTCACATTTATAATATTAGTAGGATATATATGTGTTGTTATCCAGGTATATTTATAATCGAAAAACTTTTGATTATATTATCCAATATCGATTTTTTAATTTATAATATAAATTTCCTTACAAAATACAAATGAACAGCGTGAAAAAAATCAAGATAAAATTAAACCAAACCTTAAAATTTTTGGTTTTTATTAAGAGATTAAAAAGTCAAAGTAATTAAAACTTTTCAGCGGAAAATCTGAATCGAGTTCTTTTAATATCTTTACAATATACAGATGTAAAGTATAATGTCAGGAAGAGACATAATTTTTAATTATTTATATTATGATATGCCGGGCAGGTTATCGGATGTTTTAAAATATTTATAACTGTTATAAAGGTTTAATTATAGAAAAGACGTAATAATAGTTTAGGATATTATAACTATATATTCGAAAAACAATATATTGGTTTTTATTTATCACGATTTTTCCGCATAGCAAGTTGATAAAAAAAATTCGTGTTAAGACTTTGCGTGTTGACTCGTGGCGGAATTGAGTGGCGGATACAAGAAAAAAAAATATCGTCCATATCAAAATAGATCAGGACTTCCTAATCATTTTATAATATCGATAACAATATAAAGTTTATTCATGACATTATTACAAAAAAAATGGAGACGATTAATAATCATATTAGTTTTAATTAAAACAAACACTCAAATAACAAAACCATGTATTCCTATAAAAAATAATACAAAAATTACAATTCAGTTTTCGTTTTGTGCCACTCCCTGAACTTTTGGACTGCTTTAAAGACGTCTTCAGCAAAGACCTTTGGTTTTTCAAAAGCGAAAAAATGTCCTCCTTCGTTTTCGGTGGAAACTCCTAAGAGATTCACGAATTTTGTTTTTAGGATAATTGGCGGTTGGTAGAACAATTCATATTTCCCTTGAAGTGCCCAAATTGGAACTGATGTTTGGCACCTAAATTAGTGAATGGAAATAAATATAGTTTAATAGATGTATAAATATAATTACATTTTTTTGTAATACTACTGCATTTTCGTTTTTTTGGTCTGAAATACAAAAAAATCTGAATGCCAGAATAAAAATACTTTTCAATTATTTTATAATTTATTTTTAATTGGTACTCCAAACGGAATTTTCACTAAGTAGTCTTATAAAATCCGAGAGACTATTTTACTAAATAGTCTTATTAAATCTGAGATACAGAAATAATTTAAAAATAAAATTTACTTTTCTAGTTAAAAACTTTTGATTATATTTTATTCAATAAAATGAATATTTATCTATCATAACAAATTATAACTATAAATGATTCTACTCACTCATCGAAAACTAATCTACGATGATTATTACTTAAACTTTCAGCATACAATCTCATTGAAGTTGTTATAGAATTAGTAGACCAGTAGACCATTAGATTATCAATCAATTGGTCTTTACTGAAAGCGAGGTTCAAACCACCGTCTGTCAGTGTCTTATATTCTAAACTGGTCCACGTTGAGAATTTTTCCAGAAAATACGATAAAAGACCAACAGGAGAATCTGAGAGAGCTACACCTGAAATTTAATAATGCTATTACAGTAAATTCATACACTGGAATTTTAAAGAGAGCGCCGTGGCCCAGTGTGGACTTCTGAGTGTAAACGCGTTTGGGATTCGATCCCCACTTGGGGAGACCAAGACCAATTATATATACCTATTACATTCATTATCCGGAACTGATAGATGGTGAAGTGGTATTCTACTACATAGTCGACACCACTCACCAACCAATATTTTAAGAAAATCACGCATGGGGAACGGAGTTTCTTGATACTAGTTTCTCTCTGCCTACCTTGCTTATACGGGGTACAAAGTAACGCTTAAAAAAATATTGATTTAGTTAAAACTTTTACATTGCTGTCATTCATTGAAAAGTCGTTTTCATAAGGAAAAAAACCATTGCATTACTTACCGATAGTATCCGGTTTCGTAGCTTGTATGTGCATGTAACCGAATTCTTCCATAAGATATGAAAAAAACTTGGAAAGTGGGTACATTCTATCTGCTAAATGTGAATCGACGACCAGAGACGGGAAAATAGAGCCGATCAATGTTAGTATTTGCGAGCGGCTATTCTGAAATAATTGTTGTAAAAGTTTATGTATTACGAGAAAGAAAAAACAAAAAAAATATTAAAAAAATATTCTAATTCTTTCTTTTGGACATAATCAACTTGATATCTGGAGTGAAGTACTCCTACTTTGTTAACTCCAGATATCATTGAATTGAATTTCTGTGTCAAATTTTGAATAGAGTGCTTGATGGATTTCATTATAACAGATTGATCCACTTTTTAAAGAGAAAAATAAATATTGAAAAAAATGCAAACAATATAAAACTAACAAATCCACCAAGGTTACACAAGGTCACTCACACACAGGTCACAATTCTTGGGTTTAGTCTTACTTATATGAATAGATGCATAATTTTAAAGGATTTTGACTGCTGGCCGGTAACAAAATTTAATTCATTACTTTATTCTATTAAGTAATAGGGAATACTATAGTCTAGGAATTAAAAATTGTACCCACTACCTATTATACGTCAGATATATATACATTTGTATGTTTATGGTATGCAGAGATAACTCCACTCAATTGTTAAAGTAATGTGAAAATTGTTTTTTGCTAAGCAACTTACCTGAGTAACTAACATATTAGAGTGGTAACCCAATATTTCATTTTGATACATAGTAGCCATAACGCTTCCGATAGTTGCTCCCCAATCACCACCTTGGATGTAGAATTTCTTATGACCAAGTCGGTTCATGAGGTTCTTGAAGATAACACCTATTTGAGAGGCTCCCAGACCTGGACGGACTGCCGGCTGGAGAGAAATTATTCATTACTAACTTATCCGTGGATCCAATCACGTGGATATAATTAATTAAACAGACACGCTGTGAATCCGTCTGTATAAAAATTGGAGGTCTCGAGGTTTTTCTGAAATTCAAGCTTTTTTAGAATTTCACCACAAATGTATAGGATTTTTTCATAAACAAATATTACCTGTAGAAGCCAGGTACTGAATTTCATAATTCTAGGTCAACCGGAAGTACCCTATTCATGTTGATTCCTTTCATAGTTTCGAAATCCGCGTTTTTTTGGTGAAATAAACGGCCATATATTTTTCTAAGTAAATGTACAATTACACTTTTCTTCTCAGGAAATTAAGGGACCGTGGATCAATGTATATGGTTTGAATTTCAACGCGATATCTCCAAGCGTACCTAACATACAGGCTCTTGACAGACAGAGAGACATTTAACCTTAATAATATTATTATTATCATTATTAAGGTAATTAAAGTGAAAGTAATAAAACTATCTACATATAATGCCATAACATAAGTATTTACATCAGAAAACCCATAGCCAGGCAAGCTAGGCACGATGACCTCGAATGCGAAGTTGTAACCTGGCCTCTGCGCCGCCAGTAGCGGTATAGCTTCGTAGAACTCGCGCACTGAGCCCGGCCAACCGTGCATTATGAGGAGTGGCACTGTTTGTACGCCTGCTGGTACCTGGATGACAATATTACTATAATAATAAAATCATAATATTTGAGCTTCAAATAATATAGCACACAACACCTGGGGGAACCTGGCAACCTAGTGTTCTAGATCCTAGACGCTTACGTTCTTCAATTTTTGCCGAATTCTGGAGACATTGCGTTTTGAGTAGCGTTACTCAACGCTGAGCTTTGCCTCTCAACTTGAACGAAATTAAAATATTAAATATTTCATTTTCTAAAACCCACAACCTGTCCCGTTTACGACTTGCCTCTGGACGACTATTATACTTAAAATGATGATATGGTTCTGATTAGGTATAGGTCTGAAGAAAAGAAGCTAATGATGGCAGAACTACAGTACGATCGACAAGTTGTGGCCGCTCCTGAGCTTTTTGAAAAAAAATACGCAATACAATTATTAGTAATAAAATAATTTGTGAAATAAATCGAAGGAATAATTCAATGTAATTGTTTCTTTTTACACGCAATGCGTTTTAAGTTGGTTATACAATCAAACAATGATATTATTTTTATAATAACATTTATATGTATTTTTTTATATTATTGAAGTATTATTTATGAAAAGAAAATTTTATATATCTCTAATTAATATTTTACACGATTTCAAAAATAGGAGGTTGTCAATTTGATTTTGTATGTATATAATATTGTTGGAATTGAATAATATTTGAGTATGATGATCCATTTAGGCTTCCAAGCACGTGTGCTTAATTTGGTAAATGTATGTTTGTCTACTAATTTCTCTAAAACTAATAACAATATCGACATGATTATTTTTAATTTAAAGTAGGTATACTTCAACTTAGAGAATAGTACAAGTTTAATTAAAATCGCTTCAGTAGTTCAGAGATAAAGGGTAATTAAGGAAATATAGGTAGGTAGTAGAACGGGCACTGTTTTTTCCTTTTAAGTCAATGGCTGTTTTGTTTTTTATACCAATTTGAAGTCGGTTTATTTTTTTATTATATTATTCCTTTTTTATAAGTATTTCTCTTTATAGTCTAAAGTCAGCATAACCTATCCATAGATTATTTAGCATTTATATTTTGCATATATATTTTGTCTTATGGTCGAAGAGGAAAAAAGCTAAGAATTGTGAATGATATAGAATACATTCTAAGCACTGAGGTATGGTGGGTTACATCGAAATGTTTAAGCATTTCATTATCATATAAAATTTACACAAAGACAAATGCTCTATCCAACACAAAAAGTTTTTTCATTTAAGTACATCACATGCAACAGTAAATCCAAATGTGTAAGAGATTAGCGAATTGAACCAAATAAATTGTTCAGCTTTATAATATAAGTATAGACATAATGTCTCTAATATACTACCTACATTTTATTTGGCGAAAAGTGAGGAATGGAAGTGTCTTAATGGAAATAGTGTCTTATCACTAGATTCCCAGGTAGCTTATCCTGCCATGTGAGGGAAGCAGCGGGAAACTGAAAAATATATATATACAACATACCTGAGGCTTATATCTAATGAAATGGATATCCAGTCCTTGTATATTTGTCTTGAACTGTGGGAATTTGTTGAAGAACCTCTCTCTTTCCGTGAAATTATATTGTTCTGCCCAGTACTTGACCCAAGGATCGATTTGCTTCGTGTTAAATCCGTATTCGAAGCCAACGTTTTCTAGTGGTGGCACCAATTGGTGATGATTTTTGAGACGTGCTTTAAGGTCTTTTATCATCTGGAAAAATAAGATATCTTAAGTATAGATATCTTAAGTATAGTAATAAGATATCTTAAAATAGTAAGTTTTACATATTTATAACATTTTTAGGATAATTCGGTATTCGGTATACGATATACCACACTTAGAAAAGAAATAATGTACAAAAATAAGAAACGAGATTTAAACCTGCATGCCCTTGAAACCGACCAAGCGCTGTGTTTGTATAGTTATTAGAGTTTTTTAAGAGAATAGAGCAAAAAATAGGTACACTAACTAAGTTTCCTTAGTAAGTAGTTACCTATATAAGTATGTTATATTTTTCCTTTATTACATTATAAAATATTTACTATGAAATCTATAGTACCTCCAAAGGAAATCTGACTTGGAACGGCCGTATGCTGACATCCTGCTTGCCTCTCAGCTCTTGTGGCCCCCACCATTCATTGGCATCTAGCTGAGGAGGTGCACCGGGAAATAGCGACGGTACCAGGACCCATGTCGCTATACCGATTATAGCTAGTATAATGATAGCTATGAGCTTACCCATCTACGAAAAAAGAACTTTATTACTTAATATTTATTTTAGGCCAGGCACAGTGGCACATGTGTGTGACTTTGAACCCGACTGGTTGTGGGTTCGGTTCCCACACGAGTAAATTAAATATTTATTATTTTAATTTTTTAGTTCAGATATCGAAGCGCGGCATTGAGTGCCGCCACTCAACACACACGGCCTCCAGAATTGATGAGGAAATGGGGAACAGAGTGTGTTAACACTCAGTCTCCGAGTAATATAATATATTTTTTGCAATATTTTATATTTTACCCAACAAAACGTGAGGAAAGAGAAAGTGTAAATGTAATTAGTAATCAAACACTAGCAACCACACTAGTACCGTGACGTCACCAATGCACAGTTTTAAAAAGCAGATTCACGTTTTTTTCTTTCATAGCAGGGTAAGCAAAGGGAACCTAATGTTAAGACAATCTTCTCTCGCACCGTCCTATTTTCCAGACATTGCATGTTGAATGTTAACGCCGCGCTTTGTCTTGTTACCAGAGCGAATAATTGAAAATATAAATTCCCCATAGTGGGAATCACGTCACACGTCAATCAAGGAACACGTTCATAATAATAAATGTTTTCAGTAAATAAGAATTGGTTCATTTATTTGTGATTTGGCTTGTGATAAAGGTAATCTAATAATAACTTTTAAGACATAACCATAATTATGTACAAATAGGTATTTATATAATTTTATCAAAACAACAATTCTATTGACGATAAATTTTGCTCTTTACACTCTAATATCATTTATATTAAATGTACAAGTAGAAAATTGTTATTATTTTGAGTAATTTGACTCTGCCTTATAACTGATATGAACCTTAAATGTTCCTATACGACTCATCTGATCATTATCATGGTTTCATTATTTCACCTGAAAAACAAAACTTAATATGATTAAAATCATCATTTAACAGGTGAACAGTTAGCAGTGGCGTAGCGGGCGTAACTCGCGTCCGGTGCAAAATACCTTTTCAGCGCCCCCCAGACGAACATCATATAATTGTATACATAAAATATACTCCTAATTTAATATATTTAAATAGTTTTGCAGACCTTTTGGCGCCCCTTTTTGAGTAGCGCCCGGGGCATGATGCCGCCCCTTGCCCCCCCCCTCACTACGCCACTGACAGTTAGAATAAACATTGATTTTAGGATTGACCTTCTATTACATGATATTTTTATTTAAAACATAAGGCACACCGTGCATTTCGTCTTCCATTTTCATAGTAAACCGGAACCGGAAAAAAATATTACAAATGATGGATGCAACCATGTTTCATAGTGTTGAGAAAAGAATAAGCTTTAATTTGATATATAATTCACTTAAAACACACATGAGTGCAAATTATCTACATTTAGTGACCTGTTTAAATCAGGCAACACTTGGGTTACGCCAGACTGAGAGATGGCAACCATTATTTTTACAATTTATGCGATTTTCTTTCGTTTTCGAATTATGTTGGATTCTCATAAAAAAAACACGTGAGTGCAATTTTTCAACAAAAACAAATTACCATAAGACCACCCCGGTGTAATCTATTCTACTATTAAGGTCATTCTTAAAAATAAGTTGCATTAAAAAAACAGATACCTGCAGATTCATGCAATGGGATTTGATGCCATAAGGTGAGATGATTTTGACTATATATTTTTTGCAGATCCAAGGTAGGTATAATTTAGCGCCGTACTTTATCTTACCGGAGCAGGGAAACATTTTTTTCTTTAAATCGAATCCACAAAATACCACGTTTTCGATCAGATGCTGACCCACTGCCCCACAAAGCAAACCGAATTAATTTAAATATATGTTCCTTATATATATATATATATATATATATATATATATATATATATATATATATATATATATATATATATATATAGTATAAAAGAGATCACTTTGCATCGTTATAACTGCGCTTATAACTACTTAGAAACATGGCTAAGGAAAATACAACATAAAATATTATATTTTAAGTATAATTACACATAATATACACTTATACACTATAATTAAAAATATAAAAAAAAAACTTGAGAACATACATATTTTTTTATATTTAATTACTTTAATTGTTTATGTTAGTCTTTTAAGAAATAAAAGATTATTTTCATTCGTTAATATTTTTTCATAATTATTAAATATAATTACCACAAAAAAAAGTAAAAATTATCTACCTACTTAAAAAAGCTCCTAATAAAAAAAGCTACACAAAAGTGTTTTAAGAAATCTTTCAATTAGGTAAAAAAGTAGTTAATTAAATTTATATAATTATAAACAAAATTATAATAATACTCACGTTTCTCAATTTATATTTGCGCTATGCGCCGGCGCAGCTCCAGCACACACTAAAAGCTGATTGATTATAGAGTCTGTAGTAAACGACGGAGTGTTGCCAGATACAACGTTTTTATTGTACTATATAATACTATCATTTGAATTTTAAAATGGTGATTAGGTTTAATGTATAATAAGTGAAACAAATAAAAAATAAATAAATAAGTAATAATATAAATATAGTGTAAAATTGCTAAATTTTCTTTTAGCTCTAAATCAGTTTAAGCAGTTTAACAGATTGGAGAAACATAATTATTATACGTTGTCTGTCAGGCAATCAGTAATGGAAAAGTGTCATAATTATATTATTATGTGTATTAGTAGATAGAGATGTATATTCATTTTATATTTTAACATATGTATATGTTCACAAAAACTGTTCCCCATTTTCCGCTGATTTTTTCGAGGTATTGCATGTTCGGTGGCGAACTCAACATCGGGCTTTTATCTAGGTCACATCGACCAGTTACGATTTTATTATAAGTAAGTAACGTAGATAATGATTTTTGATTTTATAAATATTTGAAACAATATATTAATTAGTATTGTATTAGATAACAAAATTGGAAGATTGATAAGTACTGAAACAAGTAAATGTTGAGTTTGTTGGCAATACTTTTGAGCAAAATTGAGGCAACAGTAGACTAAGGTTCTTTCGACAATTTAATTAAGTCGTGTCCCAGGATATGTTCATAGGCGTAAGAAGAGAGGGGGCCGGTTGGTGGCCCACCACAGTAATTTTACTAACAAAAAAATGTTGCCCCGAAAATGAAAAAAAAACCAACGTTTACACGAACGTATCTTTGCAAAGCTAAAGTCCACGCCCCAATCGGAAAATATCTCTAAATGCGCCCATGGATATGTTATCTAAATGATAACAGCATCGTGCGGAATATTAATAATTTAAATTGACAAATTGAGACCAGAATCTTGTAAACAAGAAATATCGTGGAAATCCATTTTTGAATTGTAATTTATCAAGCTTTTGGGTTAACAAAAATTTTAAATATTTAATTTTTTTCTGATTTATGATATAGCGCCATCTATTATTACTTTTCTGCAATATAGACAAGACTTTAGACTTTAAAACTGATAATTCACTAAGTACAAGATATATGCGTTTAAATAAAATTTTTCACTAAAAGGGATACTTGTATTATTTTTAACTTTTACGGAAAATAAAAATGTCAGAAAAATCGATGGATTAACAGTAAAAAACTATATGTTGAACGTTAAACTTCCTATCCTTTTAAAGTCGATTAAAAAAGAGAACATCCTGATTGTTAAAATTTATCGTGTAAAAAATACAAGAAAAAAATTTAAAATAGGTAAAAGAAAACTCATTTTCAATAAAATAAATTTAATATTAAAAATAAATTATTATTTACAATTCAGTCTTCCTGTTATGCCAGGCCATAAACTCGTTGACTGCTTTATAAACATCTTTAACGAAAAGTTGGGGCTTTTGTAAGGCGAAAAAGTGGCCTCCATCATCTAAAACGGTTACTCCCAGAAGATTGGTATACTTGAGCTTTAATATGTTAGGTGGTTGGTAGTACAATTCGTGTTTAGGTTGAAGACCCCATGATGGGACTTTTGTGGAGTATCTAAAAAGGGAAAAACATTTTATTTTAATGAGATCATCGTTCGGCGCTTGAGAAGCGTCTCTTTCCTGTTTTAATTCTGACAGAAGATGAATGACATGTTTATATTAAAATTACAATTTACAAGTACTTTTAAATAGTCTTTTTACACAAAAATCTATTGCGATCGAAAATTTGGGGTTTCTGGAAGGCAGAAAATGACCTCTACAAGACAATAGATTACTGTTAAGGACAAAATAACGAGGAGGAATCCTATTGGAAGCTATTACCGGAAGGCAAGTCCGCTGAGATTAATAAAAATATTCCGCCGTCGTACATTATAGTATTATCTGATTAAGCAAAGTGAAGTTTGATGCATGTGATTGAATTTAATTTAAATTTTTTGAAAGTTTTTGGCTTTAGAGTTGAAAACAAATATTGCACTTATGAATTGTATTACATACCCATCAAGATATAACTGTCGGTTTCTATTTCCCAAGATCTCAGCGTACAGTCTCATGGATGACGTCACACAGTTAGCAGTCCAGTAGACCATGAGATTGTCAATTAGCTGGTCTCTGGAGAAGTCGCGAGTTATTCCGTTGTCAGGCAAATGTCTATGTTCCATTCTAGTCCAAGCACCAAATTTCTCTAACATGTATGTTAGGAGACCTACTGGCGAATCCGTTAAAGCAACACCTGAAATTTGATACAAAAAAAGCTAACAAAATTTATTCCATACTAACTTTAAAAAAGAATAGAATATTCGTTGGTGCTAATAAAATATATGCAAATGTAATATCATACGGACAAGCTTTATTAACATAAAAGACTAAAACTAGAAAATGTATGTACTGTATGTACTATGTTTGACTACAAAATTTATGAGAAACTAAGTCATATCGAGATTATTGAATGTAGTGTGTGAGTCTTCGTTGCGTGCGACTTGTTGCGACTGTCCAAGTTTCATCGAAATTAGTTCAGTATGTCTTGAAATTTTATTTAATCATAATCATAATTGGTAATAATAATTACAAGTCAAATAATGCAGAGAATTATATATATTAATATTAATTACACTATTAATAATATATATTAATTACATTATATTAGATTACAATATTTTATATTAATTTAATTTTTATATTTTATTAGATTAATTAATTATATAAATTAAAATTGTTATTCTTTTCTAATTTCTCATAATGTTAATTTTTAAAAACATTTACTTATTATCACTCGTTTTTGAATTCGAAAGAGACGTTCCCAGTCTGCAGCAAGACCCCATATATGTAAATTCCGTGGATAACCCACGGAATTCTGGCGGAAACACATATAATGCCTTAGATAATTGAGAGATATCTGAAGTCGTTTTTAATTTATTTTATTTTTACTTACCAACAGTATCTGGTTTTGTAGCTTGTAAATGTAAATAACCCAATTCTTCAACGTAAAGTCCAAAGTATTTTGTCAGGGGGTACATTCTATCCCACATGTCCGACTCTATTATTAACGAAGGTATATAAGCTCCAATAAACATTCTCAAATATGCACCTGTAGTCTGAAAATATTAAGAAAATTATACTCGAGGCCGCCGAGTTGTAGTGGTGCAGTGTCTATTTGTAAATTATAAATATTAACTAATTATATCGGTGAGAATGTAGTATAGGATAGAATGTGGATATAATATACTATTTTTTTTATAAAATTAATTTTATTTAGCCTTTATTTGGTATACTTTATAATTCTATTAATGCAATTTTTGCCTTGCTTGGCAGTCTAGGCACTGGCTTTTGGAGCCAAACGTATTTTAAATAGTAAATACTATATAAAGCCAGTTGTGGCGCAGGGGCACAAAGTGTTACTGCAAAACCGACTGGTTGTGGATTCGATCCCGACTCGAGGATATTAACTTAAATTTATATTTCCATTTCTTCGCTCTGGTGTCGAGGCCAAGGCGTTGAGTTCTGCCACTCAGCACGCAATGCGTCCAGAATTCGGCAGAAAGTGGGGAACGGAGTGTCTTAACTCTTGAGTATCTAAACTGGGTTCCCTCTGCCTACCCTGCTGTGTGCGGATATAACGTTAAGCTGATTTTTTTAAAATACTATACAAATGTTTTATTTGTACACTGGCGGCTCGCCCACGGCTTCGCCCGCTTAAAATACATGATTATTGAATTAATAAGCACAATAGATTGACAACTATATAGACTTCCAATATGATTTTTTACGACATTATCGTCAAAGAATTTTTGATTGTTTTAAATAAAAAAATACGACCATTGTAGATATTTGATATTTATAAAATATACATAAAGCTAATTATTTATTACACGTATATATTTTTGTAACTTTACGTTATTTTTACCTATACAATATACTGTGTTAAATGTGCTGATGTCAGTGAATAATTTAATTTACTCATTCAAAAACAGCCTTAAATGTTCAATTATTGATTTGAAGGATTCATAATATTCTTTGTAAAATAACTGTAATAATTGCATATTAACTCCTGTACCGTTTTTAAATTAGTTACATATATTTTATGAACGAACCAACCAAAAAATCTTTGTATTTACTTGATATTTCTTTCAAGATCGTTCTTTATCTCTGTGTTGAATTAATTACGACTTAAACTTAACTGTTATGATTTATGAAGGTAATCTCCACTAATAATTCAATTTTGTTTACTTTATTGTATATAATCTCTATATATAATAAGACAGTAAAAATATTTTGTCTGTACATTTAGTAATTTTGACTGAAATGGATAGAGGGACACTTAAAAAGAATAATAGAAAGCAAAAAGATTTTTTTTGAATTTCTTGTCTGTCTGTCTGTCGACATATTTCTGTCCGCATTTTTCTCTGAAAGTACTGAACCGATTTACTTGAAAATTTCACCAATTGCTTTGTCTTAACTCAACTTAGGTACTAAAGTTTGGTTCATCAAAATCGGTTCATTGAAAAAAAAGTTATTGTCATTTGAATGAACTCAAGGCATTAGTTTGCCTGCGAATATTATATAGCAATCGCGCTGGTAAGATTCCTGGCTAAAGAATGACATTCGAAACGTCTTGATTATATGACTGTTGATAAAAATATAAATTTT
>JAATLQ010035120.1:0-26836 GCA_013421005.1 Heliconius erato x Heliconius himera | reverse complement strand
TATCTATCTCCCATCACTCTATCTATCACTTAGCTCCCACACCACACCCCCTCTATACACCAACAGAAGCCCCCACCGACCTGGCGTAGTGCCCCGCGAGCGCGGCCAGGCCGCCGTCGTCGCGGCGCGCGGCGTGCGGCAGTGCGCGCAGCACGCGCGACCACAGCGCACGCACGCGCGGGTGCGTCGCGGGCACGCGCGCCGCCACGCGCGTTATCAGCGCCTGCGGGGTGGATATCGTAGTGTTAATTATTAATGTGCCATAATTGTTCCTCTGTGTAGTACTCTAGGACTCGTCAATATTTGTATACATGCACACACGCATTGACGTGACGTTGTAGTGGCTATTAACGCGAAAGGTTATGGTTCAGATTCCCACTCGATGAAATGATATATATTTTTATTTCACTCTGGTGTCGAGGCAAAGCGCAGCGTTGAGTTCCCCCGCTAAACACGCAATGCTTCCATAATTCGGCGGAAAATGGGAAGCGGAGTGTTTTAACACTAGACACCCTCTGCCTACGATGCTACATGCGGGATACAGCGTGAATCTACAGAAATACTTACCCTTCCCTTCCTAACGTTCATCATCTGTTGTATTCTATCGCTATGGAGGAGTCCCGCGAACATTTTGTTCAGAAGATCATCTTTGTCCTCGTCTAGAAGGTTCTTTATTGGTGGTTTTTGACTCACTGCTAAATTTACCACCTGTAAAATTAAAATATATATATTAGAAATCACATATATATTAGAAAGAAGTTTTATATTTAGTAAAGAATTATTTTTATTTCCTCGCTCTGGTAACAAGACAAAGCGCGGTATTTATTGACTTTCGCCGCTCAAAACGCAATATTTCACAATGAGGCGGTACATGGCAAATATATTAACACTAGGTTCTCTCTACCTATCCTGCGTTATGCGGGATACGGCGTGAAGCTAAAAGAAAGTGATAGCATACTTGTCTCTTATCAACACATTCACTCTTAGGACTGTCCTGCTTAGGCCTCCTTTGCACTGATTCTATGTTTCTTAGGAATAAGTTAGTATCATCCTCTTGTTCATTCTCAGCTTCCTTTTGTGCCGCTTCTAATTGTTTTTGTTTCTCTTCTCTTTCCTGTAAGATTAAAATTAGAAGAATGAATTAAAAAATAGAAAAAAACTTTTTTATTTCATATGGAGTGCTAAATTATATCAAAAATATTTTCTACGAAGTTCAATACATAATACGCAATAATGTAAAATATATGATATCTCACATATAAAAAAACTAAATTAATAACTCTATTTTTTTATATTTATGGAAAGATAAGCTATATTATATTTATAAACTTTTTTAACATTTTAACAGTGTTACTCCAGATATAGGAAAGAAAAAAATATATAAAAAAAACCTATAAAAAATTGATTATATCCTGCCCCTTGGCTTGTAGTGGCTAGGGCGTTTCGATGGTAAACAAAGCGCAGGTTCCAATTTCGATTTTTTTCCCTTCTTAATACTTTCGTATTAGCGTATAACAAAAGTAGTATTCCGTACGCTACGTATTACAAAAATACAAAAAAAAAAGTAACAAAGAAATTTTTTTTTACAAGCCTCCCACAATAGAAAAATAAGAAACAAAACATAAAAAAATTAAACCCTCGAACTACTACTTCCACAATTATTAAACAAGACTTACCTTCAAAATTAATGCATTAGATATCGCCAAAGGATCATTAAGTTCTTCGAGTCGCAACAAAATCAAATATAACGCTTCAATGTCTAATAATAGCTGTTTTGTTCTTCTCATTTCTCTTGGTACCTGGAATTAAATAAAAATAATGTAAAAAATTTGATAAGATGAAATATGTCTTTTTTTTAGGCTTTCACGCACATCATTTTCGAGATATTGCGTGTTGAATGAAGGAACTCATCGCTGCACTTTGCCTAGTTGCCAGAGCGAGGAAATGCAAATATTAAATATTTCATCCCCTCGAGTGGGATTCGAACCCGTAACCGTCGTGTTTACAGTCAGACGGTGTGTCACAGCACTACGAAGTTCCCAAGAGTACAGATTTAATAATATTATGTACAAGAAAATGAGATAAAGAAAAAGAATTTTGTAATCATTTAACTTTTTAACTCTGTGCCAATAAAAAAAAACAAAACAAGCGCGAGTCAGGCACGCACACCAAAGGTTCCGTACAAAAATTGGGTGCCTCAAGCTTTCTCTGAAATTCAAACTTGGCTTAGCCAGAGCCCGTTCATTTGATATCTCACTTGAATTAGCGTCTTTATCCATATCTACATCACAGTACATCTGAGTATATGGTTTAAATTTCAACTCGATATCTCCTAGCGTTCCTAAGATAAAAGCTCTTGACAGACAGACGTACGGACCACAAAGTGATCTTATAAGGGTTCCGTTTTTCCTTAAAAGGTACGAAACCCTAACAAAAATGATCAATTAAAAAAAACGTTTTCTTTTCTAAATAATTTCAATAATAATATAAAACTTTCGACCAATCACATTCCAACTATACACAACCAAATAACAAAAACCAAAAATTCACCCATCCATTCCTATCCTGTCCAAAAACACTTAACCATATCAACCCTCACCTCCGCAGGATTCGTAGTGCTGGCGACGCTCGGAGCCCTCGACTGTCTTCCTGAAGCAGGTTCAGCTACAAGTTCAACATCAATTATCTTGCGAGGCGCTGTTACGCTGCCACACTGAAATTGAAATAATATAAATCTTTCTGGATATTTGTTCCACTTACACGCAAAAACTACTGAACGGATTTAGATAAAAGTTTACATTAATATAGCTTATATATCAGAGGCCAGTCGTAGCACAGAAGCACAAAGTGTGACTGTAAACGCGATTAGTTGTGGGTTCGATATTCACTCGAGGAAATGAAATATTTATTAAAATTTATATTTCCCTTTCTTCGCTCTGGTGTCGAGGCAAGGAGAAGTTTATACATATCTAAGCAATGTTTAAAGAATATTATAAATTCGAACCTGTAACTTTCCCAATGAGTTTTCAAACTGAGTTGGTACATAAGTGCGGGGTTGATCTTCACTAGTTGAATTATGTCTATGGGAGTTATGCCTCTCCCTATTGTGTCTGTGCGTTTCTTCTTGTTTTACTGTAAGAAAAAAATATTAGTGAAAAAAAAACAGCTTCACGCTGTATCCCGTATGTAGTAGGGTACGCAAAGGGAACCAAGTGTTAATACATTTCGTTTTTAATTTTTAAGCCAATTTTCAAGACATTACATGATGATTGGTGCAACTCAATGCCACGCTTTTTCTATGAGAAGGACAAATATATATAATTTAAATATCACCATTTCCTTGAGTGATCCCCACAACCATCATGAGACGCTAAAATAAAAGGTAAAATTTACAAGTAACAAAAAATACTTATCCCTATTGGAATATGAACCCACACACCTCATTTCATAAATATATTTTCCGTTTCCGTAACTTCTGGAGGCACAAGCGTGTGACTGTAACGCCACGGTTGTGGGTTCAATGCCCACTCGGGGGAATGAATTATTATTTATCAATATTTTTATATTTTCATTAGTACCTAGGCAAAAGCGCAGCGTTGAGTTCCACCACTCACCACGCAATGCCTCGAAATTTCGGCGGTGTCTCCAAGTGGAGACTAGACGGAAAGAACCTTGTTAAGTAACAAGGTTCTTTCCGTCTAGCCTGTAGCAGGATAGAGAGAAGCTGAAAAAAAAGATATATATTTACCTCCCCCACTGTAAAATGGATGATTCTGTTGATTTGCTTTATGAGCTTCCTTTATACCTTCCTTTTCTTTATTCGCTTGCCTTTCCAAGAACACCTGTAAAATATAAATTATTGTATATTATTGTAACTGGCGACCCACTGCCAATTTTTCCATCTTAAACTTATTGTTATATAACGAAATTATACAAAATATTTACATAAATTGTAGCTATATGTTATTCTGGTGTACAAGTATATAAATGTACAGTTTCATAATTAAACTATTTAACTTTTAATTAATCGCGAATATTTAAGATTATACATTTTGGAAACCCGACGTTTCGAACACTTTGCAGTAGTCCGTGGTCACGGGTAAACTTTGTGGTACAGAATTCAGCAGTATGTGGGGAACGGAGTATCTTAACACTGGGTTCCCTCTGCCTTCCCTGCTGTGTGCGGGATACAGTGTGAAGCTGATTAAGTTTTTAATTTAGTATTTTTTTTTCCTTCTTAATGAAATTAAATATGTGCACTTTCACTTTCTTCATTCTGGTAACGAGACTAAGCGCGATGTTGCATTCCGCCACTCAATACGCAATGGTTCCAGAATTCAGTGAAAACTTTGTAACAGAGTATTTTAACACTACGTTCCCGGGCTCCCTCTGCCTACCCTGCTTTGTGAAGAATACATCATGAAGCTTTAGAAACTTCCGTTCCCAACCTTCCGCCTAAATCTCAAGGCATTACGTGTTGAATGGCCAAACTCAACGTCGCGGCTTACCCTGTTACTGGAGTCATCCTAGAAAGATATCCTCACCCTACTAAAGATAGAACCCACAACCATCACGATCACAATTTATTTAATAAATATTATAATAAAAAAACGGATACTTACAGTATAATAAAAATCATGAATATAGGGTGTTCCAGTGTTCAGTTGCAGCATTTGTATATTGATCAGCCATTGTTTTTCCCTTTGCGACATCAAACCCGCATATTCGTCTGTATCACTCGCACTGTCTTCACTGTTTGTGTGTCTATAGAAAAAAATACTCTATATAAAAAAATATGTAATGTTAATATTAAAAAAATTAGGTCATCGTGGCGCATTGGCACAAGCATGCGACTTTAAACGTTTGATTCCCACACGGAGGACGAAATTTAATTAATTATTGTTTTCATGTCCTCGCTCTGGTAGCGATCCAAAGCACGGCGCTGAGTTTCGCCGCTCAACACGTAATGCCCTCGAGAAGTCGCGAATGGAAGTGTCTAAGTAGGAACGGCGCCTCGTAACACTAGGTTCCCAGGATCCCTCTGTCTACCTTGCTATGTGCTGAATACAGCGGAAAGCGAAACACAAAAAAAAACTTTTTGGAGGGTAGGGTACTTTTTAAATATTTTTGGTGTTAAAGGTACTCCTTTCTCCACTTTTAGACCATATTCACTTACATATAATGGGTAGTGGAACTCCACGCAGCGCTATATAAAATACTAAACAAAACATATCTTTACCAGTCCACATTCTAGTCCGAGGCATATATTTATATTTATAATATATTGTGTCATTGTTTCTGTATCTAACATATTGTTTTTGAATTGTAGTATTTATAAATTATGTATTTTCTTCAATTTCAAGCTGAATCCCATTCCCAATGCAGTGCCCAAATTTTTAGACATTACATGACTCAATGCCGCAATTTATCTTATTATTTTATTAATAAAAAGAAACATACCTATTAACATTCCCGTAGTTCCCGTTCCTAAACATGGGATGATTAACCGTTTGATTGAACATCCGGTTGTTCAACATCGGATGATGACTGGCATTATGAAAACTATTATTATATTGCAGCATCGGATGTGTGTTCTGAATTATCTGTACTAGATTCTGCGACGTCAAATTCTTGGAATTGTATATCCTTGTTTTAATTTTTTGATTCTGGGGCGGTTGATTATGGATCGTTTGATTGTGGATCGGTTGGTTCTGGAGCGGTTGATTGTGGACCGTTTGATTCTGATTGGGTTGGATTTTTTGTTTTTGCGGTGTTTTATTTTGTGTTATCTGTTGTGGTTTCATTTGGTTAATGATTGGTTGGTTCAATTGTTGTTCGTTTTTTGGTGGTATTGATTGGGCCTGGAAAAGAACATTGTTTTTATTGCTTTTAATTACTTAACTCGGGGCAGCGTTTGACTTAATGCGACGGTTGTGAGTTCGATTCTTACTAGAGGGAAAGAAATATTTTTATTTCGTCGCCCTGGTAACAAGACAACACGGCGTTGTTTGTAAAAATATACAAATATTTTTTTTATAAATCGCCAATAAAAAAAAATATTTTTAGTTTCTCGCTCTATCCCGCATTTAGTGGGAATTGAACCCACACCGCCGTATTTACAGTCAGACGCACTAGCAATGTACCAGGACGGCCTCAAATCTTACATTCTGAACAAAAACAAAAAAATCGACTCACACGAAAATTAGGATTAAACTGGCTGACATTTGGGCTAAAATTCTGCCTAGGCACATTCATGCCTGGCGGTGCCATCATTCTAGGTTGTCCCATTAAGTGCGGAAATTGATTCATTGGAAATTGATTCCCATTTGGCAACATCTGATTTTGACCCAATTGATTCATATTTTGCCCTAGTTGATTCATATTTTGTCCTAGTTGGTTCATATTTTGGCCGATCTGATTTATGTTCTGGCCAATTTGATTCATCGGCGGTAGTTGGTTCTGCATCATTTGATTTTGTCCCATTTGATGCATATTTATCACGCCTTGTCCCAATTGATTATTTTGAAATTGATTTATTTGATTTGAATTTTGCATAAATTGGTTTACGTTGTGACCCATTTGATTTACATTTTGCCCTAATTGTTTCATATTTGGCATTTGATTCATGCCCATTTGGTTCATATTTTGAATCATGTGATTCATTTGATTATTTTGACTCATAAGTTTGTTGAGTGATTGATTCATCGGCTGGTTGAGAGATTGATTCATAGACTGATTCATTGATTGGTTCATAGATTGATTGATTGACTGGTTCATAGATTGGTTCATAGACTGATTCATAGATTGATTCATGGACTGATTCATAGATTGATTCATAGCTTGGTTGATTGGTTGATTCATTTGATTCATATTATGTGCCATAGGTTGTTGGGCGTACGGTAGTGGTACAGGTGCTTGCAGACCTGGCGGCCTTTGTAATATTACTGGTGGAAATCTTGGCTGTAAAACAAATGTTTACTATATGTAATTTTTATTTACATATTTATTTTAATAAATATTATCTGGTAACGAAATTTTATGTATTTATAGATTCCAGATTAAAATTAAATTCATTAATTATAGTAGGTCAATTGAATGACAAATATAAAAATGAATATGTGACGTAGTGTAAATTTTTACTATATTTCACCAGTTGTGGCGCAGGGGCACAGTGTGCTAGTAAGCGCGACTGGTTGTGGGTTCGATCCCCACTCGAGGAATTGTAATATTTATTTAAATTTATATTTCCATTTCTTTGCTCTGGCGTCGAGGCAAAGCGGGGCGTTGAGGACCACCACTTAACACGCGATGCCTCTGGAATTCGGCGGTAAATAGGAATCGGAGTGTCTTAAGACTAGGATTTCTCTGCCTACCCTGGTGTGTGCGAGATACAGCGAGAAGCTGATTTGATTTATTTTATTTAGATTTTTTTGTCCTATACATAATTCATCAAAAATAGCTGATGCTGCAAAGGGTAATTAGTGTTAGGACACTATGCGTCAGTAGTCAGCTTCACGCTGTATTCCACACATAGCATTGTAGGCAGAGGGAACCTGGAAACGCTGGTGTGTTAAGACACTTCCCTTTCCTACTTCCCACCAAATATTTGACTATATATAACTATTATATTCTATGTGTGTCATAACACTGCATCAAATATTATTTATCAAGTAAGTAGTACCTGATAGAAGTTTTGATTGAAATTCTGCGGAGCTTGATTCAACCGTAGCTGCCTTTCCAGTTCTTCGACTGTACACACATTTTTGAGTTGTGGTGCTGCTGGCTGTAATAAATATATATATATTTTTTATTTTATAAGTTTTACACTGTATCCTGCATAAAGCAGGGTAGGCAGAGGAAACCCAGTGTAAGGACAATGTGATCCCCACACCGTCCAACTTTCCAAACAGTGCATGTTAAGTGGCAGAACTTGTACACTGTCTTATTACCAGAGCCACGAAAAAAAAATAATTCATTCCCTCGCGTTAGAATCGTATCCACAACCGTCGTTTTCACTACATATTCTAAAAAAAATTACTTACTGTAGGTGTAGGAAATGATAAGTCATGTCTCCAAACGCTTGAACCTAGACTTCTCGCTTGCGGTGCATCCGTTTCGTCCAACACTAGCTGTGATAGTGATGCCTCTGCGAATAGATAATTGTACTATTATAAAGATGAAGAGTTGGTTGGCCTAAGTTAATCTCAAGTAGTAATGGTTTAAATTTTTTTTGTTGTATTATTGTCCAATCATTGAAGAAGGTTATATTACATCACATTAATTGTTTGTGTTAAATTTATTAATAAAAGAATATTTTTAAAAAACAATTCACTTGGCAAAACCTAATATCTATTCAGGCGAGTGTCACGGTTGGCCATAAATCACAAAATCGCATTCCCATATAAAATACAATTAGCCCAGCACTCTCATCCATAAGCTGCACAAATCTAAAATCAGTTTTATCAGTCCCTATCCTACTCTTAATATTATAAATTATATTTTATTTATTTTGTGAAGCAAAACTTCACGCTATATCCCGCTCATGGCGTGCAGGGTGGCAGAGAACAACAACGCCGAGCTTCGCTCCGTTATCAGAGCGGGGAAATGAAAATGTTAAATATTTCATTTGACCGAGTGCGAATCGAACGCAAAATCGTCGCGTTTACAGTCGCACGCTTGTGCCACTGCGCCACGACTGGCTTCAAACTCTCATTTCTCATCCATAAACTCACCAAGTCTAGAATCAGCTTCGTCGAGTGCAGCGTTCCGGCGGCTGCTTTCCAGCTGTTCCGCCAGATGTTCGTGTTCCACCTCCCAATCGAATTCTTCCGCTAAAATTATATTTATATATAAATAAATATTTTTATATTAATAAGACTAAGAATTATAATATTTTTTATGTTACCGGCTATCTATATAATTCGGTATTCTATGCAATACCTCGGCAAAGTATAGTATACCCAAAACGTGTATGTATAAGAAGGCTGCAAGAGGGTGAGAGGTGCAAGAGGGGAGGGCGAGCAAGGGAGGGATGACGAGCAAAAGAGTAAGGGGGAAAAAGGGAGTAGGGGGTAGTGCAGGCAGGCAATAAACTTGTTTGCTAAGTTGATTTATCTACTAACCAAAAAAAATAAAAAAGACTTGAAGAATATAAAAGTCCTTGTCCTAGAACAGTCCTTATTGGAAGGAAACTTGTGTGAAGCATTGTTATTCAGTGATACATTTCACTTATAGCGATTACATAGAATCTCTTTCCAAATAATATAGAAACATATTGGCAATATGTGTTTTTATCTTGTGTTTTTAAAAACATTAACTGCTTCCAATTTCTAACAATATAATATTTCATACATTGCCTGGACACCCTGGGTATTTTATACATATACAATGTATAATACCAAATTATACAAATTCACCGTAACATATTTCACATAAAAAAACTTGACATAAATCAGTCTTTATTTCTAATTCATAATGAACTTAACAAAAACTACTTACAATCCTGACCAAACGTCTCATCATTGAGGGCATCATATTCGTCCTCAGACGGTTCCCCTCCACCTTCATCGTCATTTAAGTTCTGAAACAATAAATAAATATTTTTATCTATAAAATAAAACTAAAGTTAAGTAGCGGAGCTAAACGCCGTAAATATATGGCTTTAGTACCGCCACCCAAAAGCGCAATGTCGTCGTTAATGAGTATAGAAAGTGAAAAACCCTTTGTCGTGAATAATGATTTCTAAACATAATAGGCATATGGCATTTAATTAGATTACTAAATTTAAGACACAGAATGTAAAATTAACGCAAATGTTAATTCTTTTGAGGTTCCATTACAAATTAGAGGGATGAAATACTTTCATTTCCTTGGCCTGATAATATCCTAACACAAGGCGCGGCGTTGAGTTACACCACGCAATGTCTCGAAAATTCAGCAGTGAGTGGAGAAAGGCTGCCACTCAACATGCACTAAACCGGAAATTGGGCAGTTTGTAGGTAAATAAAAAAAATAAGAGCATCAGAGGTTAAGACACTTCGTTCCCCACTTTCTGCCGAATTCTGGAGGCATTGCGTGTTGAGTGGAAGAATTCAACACCGCGCTTAACCTCGACACCAGAGCAAAGAAATGGAAATATTAATTTAAATAAATATTTCATCTCCTCGAGTGGGGATCAAACCCACAATCAGTCGGTTTTACAGTCACACCTTGTGCCCCTGCGCCACAACTGGCCTTTGTAGGTATTGGACACTAAACTCCCTGTGCCTTCTCTACTATATGCAAGAAGCAGTGTGAGGCTAAAAAAATAAATAGTGCCCTGAAACAACTTGTAAGTACAAATACTATTAAATCCAAATATATGAATCAGTAAGAATAAATTAGTATTGTAACTTATTCCACTTGACCACTTAGACTTTAAAGGAAAACATGTATTTTTTTTTATTATAAGCATTCCAAGGTTAACAAACATATTACATGAAATATATTGTTCAGAATTTAGAACGAAAGTAACAGCCCATGTTCTAAATTAATATAAGTGATTTTGATTATTATGAACCAGTCAGTGTTACATTAAATGTGTCATGTGTCACACATAACCATTATTTACATTTCAACATGTAAACAAAGCCATGTGTAATATTTAGTGTACTTCACTTATTATCCACATATACATTTTCCCATTTCAAGACATTACATATTAAGAAATCAAAATGTTTCTGGTAATATACCAGAACAGGAGAATAAACATAATTAATATATAATCATACCCTTGAGTAGATATAAAATTCAGAACCATTGCAAGTATGTTCAAATGCTGTGTTATTTTGCCACTATGGCCTATAGCTCACCATATATTATAAAAAAGGTGTAATTTTCTTCCCACAGTTCAAGATAGGCAGAGGTAGCTCCTAGTGTTACGATACTCTTTTTCCCACTTTCTGCCCAAATGTATGTTGACAGAGAGAGACATTGCATGTTGATTGGAGGAACTTAACACCACTCTTTGTGATATCAGAATTTGTTGATACCGGAGCAAGAAAAAGAAAATAATTCATTCTTTTGAGTGGGAATCTTAAATGTAACCATTGCATTTACAGTACCCAAGTTATGATCATATATTTACAAACATAGCAAAACCTAAACAAGTGATTCCAATTAGACATAACAATTACAAATAATAGTAATAGTTGTTTATAAACAATGTTTTATACCAGAGAATTATAACAGTTACTTTCTCTTTACATATTATTAAGATGATTTTAATAGAATCCTTCATGCAGAGGGACAGACCTGACTGTAAATGTCATAGTTGTAGGTTTAAGTCCTGATACATTTTTTTTATACAATCTCTGAAACAATAACCTTTCCTTGGTGTTTGAGGACAAACAAAGGAAACACTAAAGATTCTTAATATTAATACTTAAATATAAAAATAAAATACTATTTATTTGCATTGAAATAAAAAATGTGTATTTATAGAATATCTCTTTTTATATTCATAGACCTTTTCCTTTCTTTTAGATCTAATAAGATTAAATATATCACTTAAACATTGTATATACTATTTTTCTTTCAAATAATCAAGTAATTCAATGTACTTAGCAATGTAACTGGCTTCAACATTTTAATTTTGAAATAAGTTGTACATATTGTGAAATCTTTACATGACTAACCTAGTTACTAACTTGCATAATAGTTATTTCAACCATATGACAATTAAATAAATACATTTATAAAATACTTAAAAGTAAATCGATTTATAGATCAATATGTTTATAAAATAATGTTATTCTATCGTTCTTAAAATAATAAAGTAGATAATAAAATTAAAAACATGTGAATACAAGTTATTTCAAAATTCATGTAATATTAAAACAAAGTTGAAAAGAACATACACGAAGCTATGAGTAATTTAGTGAAATATAAGATTACAGATATAGAAATGACTCTTAATAAACAACTTGATATGTATACGAAACTATATGTACAATACAAATGTTCCATTTACACGTTTCTCGCAATAACATGATTTTATAGCTATTTTATTATTTGCCAATAGAGTATAATGGCTATACGTTAGCAGAATATTGTAGAATGTGGCCTTAGAACGGAGGAAAATATCAAAATTATTGCAGTGAGCAATCGCTGGCACGCTGGCACTTTGGTTTTCATTTACTAATGTTAATGTATTATATATCATTTTGTTTGTCATTTAACGTAGAAACAGTTCATAACTCACCGATAACGAAGTATCGAACCCGAAAAAAGAATCTGCCATTGGTTTTTTTCATATATCATGAGCAAAAATGACATGACTTGTCACGCTACTGTGTCGCAACGGCGCTGGCGCCATGTCGGTTGTGCGTTCCATTACACGCAAAGAAACTTAAAATAAAAATATTAAGTAAAAGTTTCCTAATGACTTTTTTGCTACTAACTACTAAGTATTACTTTTAATAGAGAGAGAATATAAAACATACATAATTTGGAAAAAAGTGTAAATTTATAAATATATTTATGACTTAAATTTTACTAAAATTCTTCTTTGTACTTTGTTATTAATTTATTAAAACAAATATGATATTTTGCTTATGAATTTAAAACAAATATTTTCCAGCCCAGCCCTATACTCAACCGTCAAAATATTTTAATTTACATTTAAGCATTCAGCATATAGAATATATTCCTTGTTTGACAGACGTCAAACAACAGATAAATTACAAAGTTTGAAAGTATGTTAATTGTAAATAATTAAATAAAATAATTAGTATGTGTCATAATAATTAACGATTATGTAAAAGTAGTAGTAGTTTTGCTCAAATTTTGCATATAATGACTTTGTTACGATATAAAAAGAAACTTTGTTGCCCATATATATTACATTAGCAGACAGTGGTAAGTAAAGATATAAAATACTTGTTTTATTAGAACAAAATATTTTAATTTAAAAAAAGTACTACTTGTATTATTTTTATTTTTAAATATTTTGTTCTTTTATTTCGTTTAAATATTCCTAAAAATTATAATTTTGTTGTGGTGTCTCCACTGTTTACTCATCTACATTTTACACTAGTCTAGTTTCTGTTCTTTCTAAAGACATAAAGATTGTAAGGGTCAAAATAGAAATATTACTAATAATATAAAAAAGAGACATGCAACAATCATTCCTCTAAATAGGATGTTAAGCACATAAAAAGAATAAAGATTAAATAATAAGAAAAAATATGATATTTATTTTTTTGTATACAATGACTTACTGCATTATTATTGTTAAATTGGTTGATGGTGGCATGATGATAAAAATATTATTTGTCATAAAAAGATACTATATATACTAGATAATTCTTGATTATTTTTTTTCATATATAGCAGTGTAAAATAAGAGAACCATACATTTACCATACATTTTCTTATTATGTTGAGTGGTAGAATTTAATGTTCTACTTTATTACCAGAGAGGTAAAATTAAAATCACTAGTGAGAATCAAACCTACAACCATCACTTCCTCATTCAGAGATAAGAGTGACTAATGCACTGCACCACAAAACTATGTAGTGTACTTCACACTACCAAAATGTCTTGCTACATAAAATTAAATAAAATTATCTTAAATGAATTTCTTAAGTTATCTCTTATGTCAAGTCGTATATAAAGTCTCTTATGCTGCATTTCATGATCATGAATGAAAAACGTGAACATTTTTTGTGTATATAAAAAGGAAAAATACATGGGCATTCATTATTTTTGCTACCATGCTAATAAATAGACAAGTTTATGTGAGAAGCTATAAAAAAACTATTGTAAAAACTGCACAATAACTTATATTATTATTCTTCAGACATAATAAGTTATATAAAAATATTTTAATATTAGTACCTACTCATATAATTTATTATTAATTATAAAACAACCTAGGAATTAACTGTTATAAATATTTTTATAACTGGTATAATATAGTCTAATTTCAATCAGTACTCCAAGACATACTAATTGAAATTAGGATATATTATACCAACTTTTTAAGTGATTGCCATTTAAGTCATATGTTCTCTTTAGAAATTCTTATACACTTGTCAGAACTTATTTATATTGTTAGCATCTTTACTAAAGAAATTTTTACTTTATAATTTCAAAAATGTAATTTTTACAAATTTCCAATTTGTAGAATAATAAGAATGATCATTTTCCAATAAAGAATACTTTAGGCCTTGCTTCAAGTATTTGATATTCAAATCTTTATATATTTTATTATCCAAAATACCAAACTAACTATAGGTTTAAAAATTATCAGTTTTAATACACTTGATAAGTATTAAATATTAATAATTCTTAGTTTTGTTTGTATGTTTTGTTGTAATATACTTATTTAGAAAACATAAACGAACGTAGTGGGACTCGAACCCGCACCTCCTGGAAACCGACCAGGCGCTCTGACCACTAAGCCATACGTTCCTATTAAGCTACGTCGAAATTTTTATACGCTTGTTACAACTTATTTATGTTGTTTCGCTTTAAATGTTATCTAAATAAGTCTTTTTTCTTTACTAAGTGTGAGATAACACTTTAAAAAATGTTAAAAATGTTTTGTTGTATTTTGCTTTGATTTTCTATGTAAGGGCTAATCAAACTATTGTAATTTCGGATGAAAACGGATAAATTGGTAAGGAAATGATATCAATTTATTATTGTTTACCCATTGTGGAAATTTTATTGTGAATTTGAATTTATCCTGAGTCAGTATTGGACACCGGTTTTGCTAGAATGGTGCGATACTACTATAGAACTTTTACAAATATCCATTTTTCCACACGGACGAAGCCGCAAGTGAGTGTTAACATGCAGAGTGAAATGTTACTTAAAGCGCCCACTGCTCTTCTTGTGAAGTTGGTGGCAGTAGTACACTGTCGCAACGTCGCGAGTACCTCAGTCGTGTGTCACGAAGTCTTTTGACTCGGTCGCAAAAATCGACTCCGAGTGGAAGTCACCTGGGCTGAGCGGAAGTAGCGAACCAGCGTCTCTACTCGCCTCCCCAAAACCTCAACCAATTTCGCCAGTGAGCGCTTCATACTAGAGATATTATATCTCACTCTGTCAACTTTAAATAATAAAAACATTTGATGTTTTCCATACTTATAAATATTCAACAGTTTAGTAAATTCTCAATAGTATTAAATTAATATAAATAGCCCAACAACTATACATCATAACAAATATGAGACTCGATAGAATAAGCAAGTGATTATTACTTTTGCGGTTATACAATCACTTCAGGTAAGTTTATTATTATTATTATTTAATATATTATAGGTAATTTAGACAAGTTAAGGAAAATTTGTATAAGCATTTTTATGTTGCCTAAGTAATTTATATGAATAGAATGATGTTATTTGTACTTTTTTTAGCTTTACGCTGTATCCTGCACATAACAGGATAGACAGAGGAGACATGGGAACCAAATGTTTCGACACTCCGTACCCCAGCTTCCGGCGAGTTCTTGGTGCATTGCGTGTTGAGTGACGTAACTCAACGCCGCGCTTTGCCTCGTTACTAGAAATTAAACTATTAAATATTTCATTTCCTCAAGTGGGAATCGAACCCACAGTCTGGTGCATTTATAGTTTCATACATATGCCACTGCGGCATGACTGGGCCATAGTCACTTTTACAGAAATTGTCAAAATCGAGTATCATAAGAGAACTTTTTATAACATTTTTTTTAAACTTAGTAGTTAAACCCTTATCCATTGCCAAATGTTAGTAAATATGTAGGTACATATAGGTTAATATACCTACCATTTACATGCAATTTTAATTATTTAGGTAAATAAGCTACAGAAAATCGTGAAAATTATTATGGTTTTTTTGGTATAGTAAAGTTTTTTATAGTTTTATCTTTTTGAATCGTATTATATTACTAGCGGCCCCCGCGCAGCTTCGTCCGCTTGAGCTGTAGGAATACATATTTAAATGTATTTAAAAAATATGTTTTGTTATTTTAGTATGGTTATATCAATACATCACATCAATACATACATACAATCGTATTTTAAGTCTTTTGGCATTTTTTAAGATTTTGTTCGTAAAAATTGTCATATTTTATAGAAAAATGTTTACATCTATCTAGGTAGGCGGTAGGTACGCAAAACGCAAATACTGGTTCCGCAAAAAATGTTGCATAAAAAATATTGCTTTCGTTTATGTTGCTCTACATCCGCCTCTATCTTGCAGTGTTAGTCCCATAATAATCGGTCCAGCTGATCCGGAGGTAAGCCCGGCCGAATAGGAAGACAGAAAATTTGTAAACTGTTTATTTGCATATTGGAATCGTATAAATAAGTATATGTATGCATTTGAAAGAATCAGTTATGTTGATATCACAGACAAACTTTCCAATTTTATCTATGTGTATCGATATATAAATTACGTGGTTTGTGTTTGTATGTGTAGTGCTTTTCCTACTTATATATGGGGCATCAGCGACTGTGACGACGTCAACTGGGTATAAGACGCTTCTCGGACGTCTGAGCTCGGATTTTGCGTAAGGGGTGTAATCTCCTAATTAAATAATAATAGAAATTTTGTCGAACAAAGTACTTTAAATTGATATAATTTTTTTTTACGGATCAATTATAATAAAACTACATGTGATGACGTAATCAACAGCAGAAGTTATTTATTTTTTTATACTTATTACTATAAATTCTAGTTCAAATAATTTTATTCAAAATAAGAAGGTATATGCTTCATTTTTTGAACGTCAAATAATTTGCCACCAGTTCACTAAAGTTAATGCCTCAGACCTCAGACCAGAGAAGAACCGTGTTCCGTGTTCGCAAATCGCAACGGCTATATTTTGTAGACGTTATGTGACTATTTCTTATATAGTATAATATATTAGTTTAATACATCTAGCTGGAATATTTAGCATTTAGCTTTAAGTATTAACTTAAACGGCCCCTAAACAAACGCCCAGATAAACAGACAAAAATAAATTAAAAACATTGTTTCGAGTTCTATTACATTGATAAATGTCCCCAATAATAGTTACGATTTTATTATAAGCTTAGATATACCAGTCTTACGAAAGGCAAACAACATGATAGCCATGCAGATGCTGCATCTAAGTGCTGCTCCAAGTAATCGTCGCCATGAAGATATATATTGTATTGAAACACGAGGTGCAGGACGGCCGAACTGTGTGTAATATATGCTAGTGTTAGGATAATTTACAGAAAATAACATAAAACCAACATAATTAGTAATAAAAGATAGAGTTAGTGCATCATTATTCTGCCTCACATAAAATAGTCAGGGTGCGGTGTTCAAGTGCTTGTCAGTATCATTGCTGTAACTGCGCATGATAAAGTGTAAAAGTGTAATATACTGAAAAAATGTAAAAGTGTAATATACTGAAACAGTGTAAAGTGTATGAAACGTGAATGTGAAGGTGAAACAATAAATTGTGATTATATTTTACTTCCCTCCTCATTTATTATTACTTATTTTATTATTATTAACTTATTTTTGGCGTATTTGCATTTGTGTGCAGTGACCTTGAAGGTTACATTTTTAATTATTTTTTATAATATATTATATCCAAAGGTCGCTTTAAAAGTAAATTCAATGATAATTTTAATTTCATGTGACTGTTGTGCACAAAGTGGGAAAGACGTCTCGAAACATTTTTTTTAATTTCACGCTATATCACGGACGTAGCAGGGTAGGTAGAGGGAATCTGGGAACCTAGTGTTAAAATACTCCCTTCCCATTAAGACACTGCCGTGCCACACTTTCCGCCGGATTCTGAGGGCTTTGCGTGATGAGTGGCGGAATTCAACGCCGCTCTAAATATCGTTATATAAGGAGTATTTACAAGGCGATAAGTAAAATAGCGAGTTATAATTTTTTTATAAAGAAGTGTTTATAAGAAAAGTTGTAACAAGCGTATAAGTAATTAGTGACAATGTGACGATAAGAACGTAAATGCATCTACTTGTAAACGTGGTGGTTGTAGGTTTGATATCAGTCGGGACTATAAATTATTTTCTCGCTTTGCCATACCAAAGTTTCGTCACCTTACACGTTATGTCTCGAATTCAAGCGGAGAACAAAAGCTTCGAGGCTGCTGCGCTCGTGTTGTGCCAGTTTCTCTATAAAAATAATCAGATTCTTACTGTTCCAGATGTCCTGTCAAGTGAAAGTGGAACAAGGTATATTGCAGGGCAAAGAGTGTCAAACACATAATGGTCGCAAATATTATAGTTTCGAGGGCGTACCCTATGCTAAACCACCTGTTGGTGACCTTAGATTTAAGGTAGGTGCCTTTTATAACTAGACTTTTAGAACTTTTAGCTAGAGAAAATAAATAGCGGTAAATTGATAACGGCATGTTTTAGGTAACATTACGAAACTATAACTAATATATATATTTTTAATTAAAAAAAAAAAGATTCTTTGGAATAGAAAATACATGAAAAGTGATAAAAAAAACATATTACTTGTGGATCACTCAACATGGTTACATAAAAAGATACTTATTTATACAATCGACTAGGTCGGTTTCCAGGAGGCGCGGGTTCGAGCCCCGCTCGTTCAAATTTTTATACGTTTTCTAAATAAGTATTTTTCTTTCCTAAGTGAGGAATAACACTTTAAAAATGTTAAAAATACATAAAAAGATTTTTAAACTCCCAGAGACATAGAATAACTTAAAAAAAATCAAATAATAATCTGATCTAGCTTCCCTATGTAAAACGCTGCGGTCTTTGCATACCTTTTTCGCCTCGTCCTCAATCATCAATCTCTGCATACATGCCCTCCGGGGGGTTCTCACGCTTTTTACGTGACCTTCCTCCAGTATTTAGTTTAATACTGTGTTTTCGAAAGTCAGCCGAGTTCTCCCCTTACCTCTCGTTCCTACTTTTCCGTCATAAATCTTTTTTTGCCATACTTTCTTCACTTATTCGTTCGCCGTGCCCAAACCAGCTGAACACGATCTTCTTCATTCTCTCCGTGCCATCCTCGCTAGTACCTGCCATTCTGTGTATCTCTTCATTGCGAATTCGATCAGCTAAGCTGACTCCGCAAATTCTACGAAGAGATCGCTTCTCCACAGTATTAATCTTTCTTTCATTCTTCTTCGGTAATACCTGCCTTTTCTTTCGCTGCCCTATAACAGAGTCGGCCCCAACACTACATTGTGTGCGGCCAAACTGACGTTTCGCTGTCTCATAATTGCAGCTAAGGCACTATTAACCCTGTGTTACCGGCAGCAATACACGTTTTAGAATCTATCTCGTATTTTCCATATCTACTGAACTTCCTAAATTTATTAATAAATATTTTATTTAAAAAATCTAATACGTCACAATTTTACTTGTATCTTTAAGATAGCACAATAACACTAACCCAAAAAGTATTTTAAATATTTCAGGCACCTGAAAAACCTAACTATTGGTCTGGTGTAAGAGACGCGACTAAGCCAGGTAATAAAAGTGCCCAAATTAATCCCCTAGGAAAAGGTATTCCAGAAGGTTCCGAAGACTGTTTATATCTAAATATTTACACCCCTATTTTACCATACGAAGAAATAAAAAGATTACCAGTATTTTTTTTTATTCATGGTGGCCGTTTGACAATAGGATATGGGGATTATTATAGTCCCAACTTTTTCATAGAACGTGGTGTTATTCTAGTGACTATTAATTATAGATTAAACATATTAGGATTTTTGTGTCTCAATATTCCCGAAGCTCCTGGAAATGCAGGTTTAAAAGATGCAGTTATGGCCTTGGAATGGGTTAAAAGAAATATAGCTAATTTCAATGGGGACAATAATAATATCACAGTGCAAGGAGAAAGTGCTGGTGCAGCAATGGCAATGTCGTTAATGACCAGCAAAATGGCTGACGGTTTATTTGAAAAGATAATTTGTCAATCTGGCACGTCTCTAGCAGAATTATATATAGTTGAAGAAGATCCGATTGACATAGCCAGTAGTATAGCCACTTACTTAAACAAAAATACGCGCGATAAGAAAGAACTATATGAAACGTTTTTAAAAACACCACTGGAAGATTTGCTTTACGCTTTCATTTCAGCAGAAATGAATCGACCTCCTTCTATTATAAATTCACTATTATTGCCAGTTATTGAAAAGAAATTTGATAATGTTCCACGATTTTTCGAAGAATCACCAATAGTTGCCATAAGAGAAAATCGATTTATGAAAGTTCCAATTATTCTGACGTTAAATTCGGATGAAGGAGCTTTGTTCTTACGACAAGATGAACATGGCAACATTCTTTTTGAAGAAGATCTCCAATATTTTATACCGAGATATCTTTTTATAGAACATAATACAGCAAAGGCGTTAAAATTCGTGGAGTCCATTCAAAAATTTTATTTTAAAGGTCGAAAACCCGATGAATCTTTAAGAAATGAATACTTAAAACTATTTAATGACCATTATTTTGCCAGAGACATAATATTTACTTTGGAATATTTGTCAAAATTCCATGATAATCTTTATTTATGTAGATTTGGGTATATGGGTAATATGAATCTTCGAGTGATGAAGAAACTCGGGTTCAAAGGGGCTACTCATGGGGATCTTATTCAATATATTTTCTATAGGCAAAGTAAAGCGAAGGTGGCAAGTGGCAAGGATTGGGTGATTGCCGATACGGTAAATGATATGCTGACGAATTTTGCTAAAACTGGGTAAGTCTTCAAACACTTTGGTTAATTAAGAGTTGTTTGTGACTTTGTTGAGTTGTGACTGCATTATTTTTTTAGATTTGAATAAAAGGAACGGTTCAAATCTTCAACTATAAAAATATATATATTTTATTCCCTCTTTACAGTACGGTCGACGAGTCGTGGTCTCTCTGTTCTTTCTGTACTTGATATTCTGAACAACCGTGCACTCGTAAAGAAAATAACAAAAAAAGAAAAAATCTTAAATCAAATATACTAAGCAGCTAATTTCATGGCGGACACGTCTCGTCGACCGTACTGTACAATTTGTTTCGCTTTTTCGAAGGGTAGATAGAAAAATAGTACAGATTACTTGTTTTATATTTTCAACTCATTGTCTCTAACATCGATTTCTACTCAGCGGAACCTAACGCCGCAATTTATTATATTAAACATAAACTGAAATATCATTTCTAACTAATATTTTGTTCAGCAATACATATTCTAAATGCGTCATTATGACGTCACTTATGATTTATAATTCTTTTTATATGAAATTTTGTTTAACATTTTTATTTTATAACAAAAAATCTGTCGGAATATTTTACAATAATTATCTTTAATTTGAATTAAACATGTTTAAATAAGGATATGGACTTAAAATATAACATAAACAATGATATAACATCGTGGCGCGGTGGGACAACTTTAAAACTGTAAACGCGATGGTTGTCGATTCGATCTCACTTAAGGAAATTAACTATTAAATATTTTCATTTCTTCGCTCTGGTGTCGAGGCAGAGCGCAGTTTTGTGTTCCGCCACTCAACACGCAATTTCTCAAGAATTCGGCTTAAAGTGAGAAGCGGAATGTCTTAACACTAAAGTCCTATGTTTGCTTATTATTATTATTTTTTAACTTGTTTAGTAATACTTTTTGCGCCTTACTATTTTCTCTTACATAAAGTCCCGCACTTTAAATGGTTGCCTGTAAGAGATCACTTCTAATGATAAGGCCGCCATTGCACATGTTAATTTAAGTACCTACATATATGCCTACATAAGTACCTACATGTCCTTTTTTTATGTAAATTGTATTTTTTTTTTCATATGCAATAAAGTATTATTATATTATATAAACTCCCTCTGCATACTCTGCAACACGCGGTACACAGCGTGAAGTCTATTTTTTTTTATTTTTTGAGGCCAGTCGTGGCGCAGCGGCACGAGGTGTGACTGTAAACTGACTGTTGTGGGTTCGATCCCCACTCGAGGAGATGAAATATTTACTTAAATTTATATTTCCATTTCTTCGCTCTGGTGTCGAGGTTAAGCGCGGCGTTGAGTTCTGCCACTCAACACGCAATGCCTCCAGAATTCGGCAGAAAGTGGGGAACGGAGTGTTTTAACACTGGGTTCCCTCTGCCTACCGTGCAGTGTGCGGGATACAGCGTAAAGCTGATTCAAGACTATTTTTTAAGTCACTACAAACGAAATATAATGCTTTCTTTAATTTATTTGTGCACTGTAACGTTATTCCCATTTTGTTTTCTTATAATTAGTCCTTTATTCACTAAAGGTTCAGGTCTGTAAGGGATTGCTTGAATAAATAAATAAGACCGCCTTTGATTTTTATTTGCTTTGTTTTATTTGTATCTTTTGTTCTCAATAACGAATATTCTATTTTAAGTCTAAGTTTTCTAAATTATGTTCCTATTTTAATTTCTTTTACAGGAATCCCTCTTTAAAGCATCTGGAGTGGAAACCCTACAACACTCGAACAAGACTTTGCCTGAACATAGAGGAAGATATACAAGTACAGCCCTATCCCAACTTCGAAAGAATTCAATTTTGGTTTGACCTTATAAAGGAAAGGTCTAAATTATAGAAAATTTATTGTTTTAAATTGATTGAAAATATATTGAAGTTTTGTATAATAATAATATAATTATTTAAATATATGTAATAAGTAATATGAATAACGTGCTAAATAAATTTTGAGTAATTCTGCATCAAATATAATTTGATATATTTTTAACAATTTTAAAGTGTTATTCATAATCAGGAAGGAAAATTGTTTTAAAAAACGTATAAAAAATTGTACTTTAATTATCTTTGGGTAGCGGAAATTTGTAAAAATCTACCTACAAAGATGCTAACAACATAAATAAGTTGTAACAAGCATATAAAAATTTTGACGTAGCTTGATGAAAACGTATGGCTTAATGGTTAGAGCGCCTGGACGGTCTAAAACAGGTGTGGGTTCAAATAATGCGTTTACTAAAAAGTATATTTGATATAGTCTATCATTACGTTACAAAACTTTTGCTAAATTGTTATTTTCTTGTTTTTTATAAGTTAACTAGTAGATAAACTGATGGATAAGCATTTCAGTATCATTAATTCATATGATAATATTAAATTTTGTTAGTTAGTTTTTCTAGAGCTTGGATGGTGTAGAATAAATACGGGTTCAAATCCGCACATTGGAATTAAAAATGTACAACATTTCAATATATTTTATAGGGAGCAATATTAATAGGGATATGGCAAATAAAGTAACTGACAGATAAGTGTCTGTTAATTCACTTGGGACTTGATTGTGATGCACTTTCATACCTGTTATTAGTATTTTTCTACGTATTTAATATGTCTTATATAACATATTTCTTATATATATGTTATTGTCCGAATGAATTATATATATTTATTTGTAAAATACATTCTTTTTATTATTTTATTTTTGGTTCTCGCGGTATTTTTCTGATTCCAGGAATAATGTTTAGAGATAAAGTTTAGATGCTGAATTGATGATTTAGATGCTTAATGCTGCTATAATTTAATATTTTCATTTCATCGATCTGGAAACGTAGCAGCGTAATGCCCCGAGAATTCGGCGGCTGGAGGGGAGCGTAAGTGGCTTCATGAGAACGAAGTATCTTAACCTGGGAACCTAGTCTACCCGATTCCCTCAGCTTACCCGGTTTTGTATCGGTGCGGGGTACAGCGTGAACCTAAAATAAATATGATTTTTCTATCTAAGAGATAAAAAATATAATAAACTGAAAACGAAAGACAGAGTGATATAATCGCAAACTTTTTGTTTCTGTAAAGCATATGATAAGACATATTATAAGATAAGAAATTATTTTAATTATATATATAGTTTTTTAATTTAGATGTTTTGTGTCAGTTTATTTAATAAATGCACATAGTACTTGTATTTTTGTACTTAATTTTTTTTGCCAATGGTTCTTTATGTATGTAGTTTTATGTTTTAAATAAATGAATATTTTTTTCAATAAATGATTTTATTTTTTATTTTATTTGTATCATTGTATTGCACTGTGATAAGCACAATATAAAATATATATATTTTAATATGACTCATTTAAAGATAACTCAAATTTTGATTCGTTACAGTGGTAGGTATGTCATATTAACAATAAATAATTTATTTATCCTCATTATGTGCACTTACATGCTTATGGAAAATCCGTATATAAATTTAAATGTAGCAGGATTTGAACGGCCGTGGTGTCGCAGTGGGCCAGCGCCTGGCTCCAAACGCGTAGTGTGTGTTCGATTCCCGCCTAAAGAAATGTAGCTATAAATAAAATGTTATCATTTTTTCCCATTCTGGCACAAAGGCAAAAGCCCGGCGTTGAGTTCCGCCACTTAACACGCAATACCTCGAAAAATGTGGGTAACGGAGTGTCTTAATACTAGGTTCCTTCTGCTACTGTGTGCGGGATACAGCGAAGGTGTTTGCTGAAGCTGTTTCCTCCCCACTGATAAGCCAGATAGTGGCGCAGAGTTCACTGACAGTGTCGTGGAGAACGGAGTGTCTAAATCTTCACACTAGGTTCTATCTACTTACCTGCTATATTCGGAACACAGTGTGAAAATAAAGTAGGATTTGAACCTGTTTCTTGTATTACAGATTTTTTCACTGTAAAAATAAAAAACCGGACAAGTGCGAGTCGGACTCGCTCACCGAGGGTTCCGTACAAACATTTTTAGTTGAGCTTTTTCTGAAATACAGGCTTGGCTTAGCCAGAGCCCTTTCATTTTAGACTGAGATCCCAGGGCCCCCAGATTCGTCATATTTGCAAAGCTGAAATTATGAGGATTAATTATCTAATATGTAGTTAAGGCTGTATACGTATTTACTAACTTGGAGAGCCCTTTTAGAGGTAGCGCCAACGTAAGGTACACACCTACATACGTTAAAGCAGAAACGCTCGTATTTAAATATGTTGATACGAATAATATAAAACAATATATATTTATTATTACCAGACCCTTTACGTGGGCTAGATTCTTGACCAGACGTCCTAAAGATTGTTTAAATTTAGGGCAAAACACGTTATACTAACAAGCTTTAATTTTACATATATTATTTACGGACTATTTCAAGACCCTCTATAAGCACCCAGACCAATCCGATGGCTCAGCTTTGCTAAAATGACGTAGGTCTGGCGGCCCTGGGATCTTGGACTATTTGATACCTCACATAAACTAGTGGCTTTAATACCAAATTTTGCCCCCCTTTTATTTTTACCATAAATGTATGGTTTGCAGATTTTTTCATTTGCTTTCTATATAAACGGCCATATTTTTTTTTAAGTAAATGTAGAAATACGTTTTTTTTCAGGAAATCTTGGCGCCGTAGACCTAGGTGTATGGTTTGAATTCTCTCGATATCTCCAAGAGTTCATGATATAAACGCTCTTGACAGACAGACAGACAACAAAGTGATTATAAGGGTTCCTATTTTCCTTAAAAGGTACGGAACCCTAAAAATTGCCAGTATTTTTAAAAATTTATTAATATAATTTTTCATTTTAAATGAGAATTTATTATAAAAATAAAACAAAAAGATTAATTATTTATGTGCATAAATTTATTAGACGATTATACTGTCTGCAAAATTTATTATTATATATATAAGACATTAAGTACAATTTTGACTTTATTTACAATTTTTATTTTTTATAAATACATATCTGCGTAATATTAATATATAAATATGTACTTGTGAATATAAAAATATTTATTATATTCAGAGGTATATATTAAATCCAAGTAGTATATTATATTCGTAATATGACACAATATAATAGTCGTGGCGCAGGGGCAGTGTAACTGTAAAATCGACTGGTTGTGGATTCGATACCCACTCGAGGTAAAGAAATATTTATTTACATTTATATTTTCATTTCTTCGCTCTGGTTTCGAAGCAAAGCGCGGCGTTAAGTTCCGCCTCCGCCTTCCGACTTGGCGGAAAGTGGGGAACGGAGTGTCTTAACACTAGGTTCCCTCTGCCTACTCTGCTTTGTGCGGGATATAGCGTGAAGATGATTTGATTTAATTTAATTTTTGATATACTTGGTTGTTACAAACTAAAGAAATGCAACATTTAAACTTCAAATATAATGAATACATTTGAGTTATTATAATTTTATTTTAATGAGGAAGTTTAATTTTTTTTATTTATCCAACTTAAAATAATAATAAAAATTAAATACAACTGTCAAAAAATTCTAAAATAACACTATAAATGAAAAAGTTATAGCACTTTGAAGTTATTTACAAAAAAAGTTTGACGTCACCCGTCTTGATCATAAGAACAAGGAATAGCGTAACGCTTACGATCATAAATTGTATATGTTTAACTCGCTTATTTATTGACAGATTTTAATATTTTTTAAAGATTTTTACAATTTTAACCTTTATTTTAATTATATTAAGTTGAAATTAATAATATCGATATCAACTTCCTCATTTTTCATTAAAAAAAAGTTTATTATATCTATATTAACACTTATTTAATTTATTAAATAATATAAGCATATTATACTCATACTATCATATAATCTTAGAGTAGGTCTTGTATTAGGGTCATAATCAGAAAAAGTGTACATTTTGTGTCTTTTCTTGTCCCGCTACTTTGAATGCGTTTTAAAAATACAATTTTATAGATAAGTCAAATATTTTGCCATTTTAGATATATTTATTTATTAATTTAAGCATTTTTGTATTATTTTAAGTGTATTATGGCTAAAAATAGTATTTTTTGTTAGTTGCAAAAAACCTTTTCAAAATGCTTCCATACAAATTTTCGTGTCCCATT
>JAATLQ010035119.1:12113-26830 GCA_013421005.1 Heliconius erato x Heliconius himera | reverse complement strand
ACACTTCTTGCCGCTGCGCCACGACTGGCCTTATTTACTTTATTGTATAAAATATTGTATAATAGTGCTTCAAAAATATATATTTTTATCAACAGTCATATAATCAAGACGTTTCGAATGTCATTCTTTAGCCAGGGTCATACCAGCGCGATTTCTATATAACATTCGCTGGCAAGCTAATGCCTTGAGTTCATTCAAATGACGATAACTTTTTTTTTAATGAACCGATTTTGATGAACGAAACTTTAGAACCTAAATTGAGTTAAAACAAAGCAATTGGTGAAATTTTCAAGTAAATCGGTTCAGTAGTTTCAGAGAAAAATGCGGACAACAATATGTCGACAGACAGACAGACAGACAGACAGACAAGAAATTCAAAAAAAATCTTTTTGCTTCCTATTAGTCTTTTTAAGTATCCCTCTATCCATTTCAGTCAAAATTACTAAATGTACAGACAAAATATTTTTACTGTCTTATTATATATAGAGATCATCAGTTCCAATCTCATTAGGTTTTCTTTTTGCAAGATGTATTTTCGAAGTGGCAGAAAGAAAATAATGTTATAATATACCGCAAACTGCTGCCTGTTCTGTAAATAGTACACATATTGACATTCTATACTGTAATGTAAAACCACTGAAGTCATTAAGAGATCATCTAATTTAATTTATATAATATGTGATAATTGATCTAACCGCACCGCTACTAATAGAATCTAAATGATAGGATTGTTTTATACATACTCGTAGATACATATACGATCTTCACGTAGTTTGGTCGGAAGTCAGAAAGAATTTAGTACACACAAGTCACTCCGCTCTATACTTTTTGCCCAAACAGCTAGGTAAGTACAAAAGGTGCATAATTCTATCTATATGGGAAACGGAGAGTCTTTACACAAAGTTCCCTCTGCTTCTATCTATTATATAAAATAATGAAATCGCGTCGGTTTTGTACATGTTATTGGTGACATTTAATAACGTAATAGAACCAAAAACAATATATTTTTTTATTGTTGTCTGTTTGTCTGTGCGTTTGTTCACGTTAATCTCGAAAACGGCTTAATCGATTTAATTGAAGTTCACTATTGTATTCGGCAAGGTTGCTATAGATAAATGTTTTACTGAATTAGCTGAAACGCTTGAGCGTTGATATTATTATTAGAAAAAGAATGTAATGCAGATGAATAATTAATAATTATGTCATTCAAGCGGGCGAAGCCGCGTAAATATAATAGTTTCAGCTTGGCTCAGTAGAACTGCTTAGTTTGCCTCCCGAACAAATAAATATATTTAATTTCCCGGCTCTAGTAGTTCACAACGGCATTAACCACAGCCAAAAGCCACCACTGAATCGAATCCCTCGAATTCGAGAACAGAAAGCGGAGAACGAAGTGTCCTCTGCAATGCGGGAAAAAGCGTGAAACTGAAAAAAAATGTCAAATTGAACCACAACCAACATCAACACGTTCAATCTGGCTCGGTCCACTGCGCTACTATGGTAACAACCTAAATAATAGAATAATTAATTTATTAATCACTTACCTAACTTAGTAATTAACATTCCACTTTTAATGGATATAAAAAATTAACACTTAAAAACTTTAAACGTACTAATAAATTATAGTAGAATTCCATTAACTTTAAAAATCCGTCGACATCGATGTCGGCATTTCGTTGAATATAAAAATTAAAAGCCTTATTTTTTCTATTAAATCTGTCATAAGTAATGATTATTTCCTGTAATTAGTTACGCGGTAGGTACGTAATCGATTCACTTATATCGATATAATAAAAAATTACGTTGTTTTGATATTCGTTGTTAAAAAAACTTGTCGGCCTTTGGCGACTGACCCTTTATTACGTAAAACTACAATAAAATTTATTTTATTTATTTATTTATCACTCCCTTCTCCACTTGAGCTCTTTGTCTTATAGAGATTTGATTTTAAATGGAGGGTTGAATCAACCTGAAAAGTTAATTTATTTGCTTGAATGCGCGTATCTTTAAAGCTAGTTAGATATAATTTTATGACAATTTAAGTTTTTGTTAAATGATGAAATAATATAACCTCTGTTCTTTGTCAGTCAGTCCAGTCTGAAAGGCCTACTAGCACTTTATATCCTTATTGTAATCAAACCGACGACAACCGTATGTAATTTTGTTCACCTTTGATATTTATATAATGTAGACGTCTACTATATATAATAAGAATATAGAACAAAAAGCTTCTGAAGCGAAAGCTCCCTCAACTAAGTTATTATGATATCAGGCAGACGTGCGTTCATTAATTTGAATTACATACCTTGTGCCGATCACTAATTATTAGGTTAATTTTAGTTTTAACGTCATGATATTTCAGTTATTTTTGTTCCTTCGCCGCGACGCGCTACGCGACGGCTATTCTAGGGTTTGATTCTCACTCGGAGCAACTTAAATCAATGTTTCCTCTACCTATTAATTTAAGCTGTTATTATATTTTTTAGTGGAATCGAAGAAATATATGATCACAGCCATTGCAAATATTTTTACCCACTTTACCGCGACTTGAAAAGAAAACTTAAATTGAGTTAAACCTTTACTTATAAAATAAAATTTGCCGAAATTAACTTTTCACACCACCCCGTCTCAGAGGTCGTATAACAAAATACTCTACTATTACCGGTTGTTACTCACATCATAAATCAACGCCAACCAGCGATTTAGCTATGAAATATTGTAATTATGAAAATTTGGAGACGAACACGACACCAAGGCTGTTTGTTCCAGGGTTGAAAGTTATTAAAATAGTTTTTTATCAAGTATATAAAATAGATAAATAAATCAGCTTCACGCGGTATCTCGCACACAGCAGGGTAGGCAGAGGGAACTATGTGTTAAGACACTCCCTTCTCCACTTTCCGCCGAATTTTGGAGGTATTGCGTGTTTAGTGGCGGAACTCATCGTCGCGCTTTGTCTCTTTATCATTAAAAATATATAAAAAAAAATCTGTCACCCTTATAACATACAATTTCACTGCAAAACAGTAGTAAATAGTGACTTTTCCCTAGATTCTTTTGTCTCTAAAAAAAAACAAAGTTCCAAGACATATTTAAAAAAAATCTATAACAAATACCAGTAATTGTTATATATTAAGATGGCCTAGTTACAGCCCTAGGTGGTTTAATCGACAGGCTGTAATCAGTAGTGGCGCCGCCGAGACGCCTGTTGAGTCTCACCCCTTACTCCGGTAGGTATAGTGACATACAAGTATTTTAGTGTCACTCTTAATATCTTATATCTATTTATGGATGATAAAGTTTTTGAAAGTGTAAACGGGACGGTTTTAGGTTCGATTCCACTCGGGGTATATTATTGTTATTTTTATATAATGGTTCTGCTAATACAAATCGCCGCCACTCAAAACACAATGCTTCCAAAATTCTGCAGAAAGTGGAAAAAGGGTATTGTTCAGAAAATTGGCAGGACTGTAAAGGACGGAGTCTCTTGACACTAGCCTCTGCCTACACGGCGAAGTGAAGTTAAAAGATATAGTTTTATATCAGTAAATCATTTTTTATGCATTAATTTCATAGTAATTTCCTTTCAACCCCGTAGTTAAGAGACCTATGGGGTCGAAAGGAAAGGACTGTGAATTGTGTTCATTTAGGACATGATTCATATTAAGTTCGGGAGCTAACGCTGACCTCAGGTCCAGTAAGTTACATCGATAATTAATTTATATTAATATAAGATGTTGTTAATATATTAATATATATCAATGGCCTTTCCTATAGCCTTTCATATTAATGGATTATCCAATCAAACAAACTCTTTATCTTTATGACTGTGGAAAAGAAAAAATATTTTTATTACATTATAGAGTGATCAACTAACATAAAAACCTACTTACTTACGTACTTATTATAACTATTATAAAAAAAGGATAATTTGAAGCAAAATATGTCGTAAATAATAATAAAAGATAATAAATAAAAAAAATAACAACTAAATAATTTTAAACGTATATAAAAATGACCTCTTATAGCTTGTGTCCTTCACGCTTTAGGAAATAGATATAAAGAGATAAACGACACGTCAAATTATTGTTCTACATCCGTTGTTAATCGTACCTAAAGTCAGAGTTTTCAGAAGCTGTATTAGTTCAACAGTATTTTTTAAATAGTTTCTCGCTGTATTCTGTACGTAGCAGGGTAGGCAGAGGGAACGAAGACATAAGGTTCGACACCGACACCCAAATTTTGAGTCATTGCGTGTTCAGTGGTGGAACTCAACGCCGGGCTTTGTCTTGTTAGCACAGCGAAAGAATTAAGCATAGCGCCACGATGACCTCAGTAATAGTGAAAATGAAAACGTTGAGTCCACCGAAAGAAATAAAATGCAAATTTCCTAATTTTTTACACCGAAATTGTTATGAACGTAAAATGTGCTAGTAATAATATAAAACATTAAATTAAATTATTTATTCTGCAGAACATGATAGACATAGTTAGAACTGTAGTAGTAATAGCAAAAAAAAATTAAAAATCAGCTTCACGCTGTATCCCGCACACAGCAGGGTAGGCAGAGGGAACCTATTGTTAAGACACTCCGTTCCCCACTTTCTGCCGAATTCTAGAGGCATTGCGTGTTGAGTGGCAGAACTCAACGCCGCGCTTAATCTCGACACCAGATCGAAGAAATGGAATATAAATTTAAGTAAATATTTCATCTCCTCGAGTGGGGATCGAACCCACAACCAGTCGGTTTTGCAGTCACACCTCGTGCCGCTGCGCCACGACCGGCCTCAATAATAGTTAATAATAGTACCTAGTAGTTAATAATAGTAGAGTAATAACATCTATATCAAAATTTCTTCCGAAAAATAAATATTAGTTATTCCTACAAACCCTTAAAACAAATTCGAATCTACATCTCAAAGTCTAACACATAGATTATGACTACGTACATATATAGACCAACGGTACAACATACACCATAAGGAGGCTACGTGACACATTCGTTTTACTTAATTCCATACAATTTTATTGTGTCGTGGGCGACTCTAGTGAAATTGATGGTTTTATCGAAATGACGTCAGCCGACCACTTGACTGTGGTGACGTCGTTTATGTACTCTTATATACGCAGATTGCGCTATAGGGACGAATAAAAACCTACTTCTTGTATAGTTGTACCAGCGTTGCCAGATGTCCCAATTCTGGTGGGACGTCCCGATTTCTTACCCCAAAAATTAAATGCCTCGATCGGGACAGGTATAGTCCCGCTTTCAATTTAATGTGAATAATCTCTTATTTAAATCGTTATTAATAACTTCATAGAAATACAAGGGTAGGTAAGGTAGTGAAACGTGGGTATTACAGAAAAAGAATGAAAGAAAGATGAATGCCGTGGAGATGCGATCTCTTCGTAGGATATGAGGAGTCAGCTTACCTGATCGAATCCGCAATGAAGAGGTACACAGAATGGCAGGTACTAGCAAGGATGTCACGGTGAGAATGAAGAAGAACGTGCTCAGCTAGTTCGGGCACATCCGCTTTTGGCGAAAGAATCCCGCTTTTTTGCTTAAAATGTTGAAAAATTCTGTTTCTCACCGAGAGAAAATTTTGCAACGCTGAGTTGTACTAATATATGTACATATTGATATCAAATTTCCTATCGACAAGTGGTTACTTCAAAAGAAAAACGAAACATTTATAGAAAATTTTTTGTCCACTTGTCTGTTAAAACCATTTTTCTCAAGACTACGTGGAGATAGCGAGCTGATATGAATATCAAATATCCAGGTCCAGCAGTGGAGGAGGACAGATTAATGACGATAATAATGACAATATATACTGACTTTTCAATTATTGTATAATAATGTAAGTAACTTAACTATTCAGATGGAAACTAGCTTTTACATTGTCCCTATACCAATATATCACGGAGCAACGCCAACATACGTGCTTCAAAATTATGCCTCACTAAATCGTTTGACAAACACCAATTGATTGATATTTATGGCTTTATTACTTAAGATTTATCTCACAATGTGTCGTGGGTTATAATTTTGTTTTGCAATTCAGATTTAACCGTTGTTGTGACGTTTTGGGACATTTACTGTGGACAAAATATATTATACTGCAAGTTTAATTATGGTTCTAATTGCAGATTAATGAAAAACAAATAAAAATCGACAAAATAAACTTAATCCCGCATATTTGCGTGTAAACAGAGGGTACCTAGTGTCAAGGCACTTCGTTTCTCACTTTCCATTCAATTTTTTAAATATTAGATGCTGAGCGACGGTACTCAACATCGCGCTGTTTCATTTCTCTGGGTCGGAATGGAACCTACAACTGTTAAGTTTACAGTAACATACGGTACCAGTACAACACTACGGCCCCAGAGGAAATACTTTATTAATACATTTTTGACAAAGTTATTCAAAATTTTCAAAATTAAAAAGAAAACCACACAAAACACGTTCCAACAAAAGAAGCCTATAAAATAAGTAAGCTATTCAAATAAACCTTACATAGTAAGAAGTAGGGTGTTTAATGACGAATCTACGACTCGAGTCCGTCTGAGTGGCTGCTCAGTTGAGGACACTCCACTGTTCAATTCGTTTATTGTTTACTGATACGCGGCTGGCGATGTCAATCTTGAGATTATAGTAAATTTTACAAGTGGTCAAATGGCAACAATTTAAGTTTATTATTTGTTTGTTGATAACATAAGTATCTTTTTTAGCTTCACGCTGTATCACGCATTCCGCTTTCCCGCAAAACAACTCCGCCCAATTGAATTCGAGACTCGTGGCAGATTTCAATGTTATGCTTTGTATTTTTACTTGCGAGGAATTGAAAATAATTCATTCCCTAAAGTGAGAGTCGAACACGCGACTGTTGCGTTTACAGGGAGACGATGTGCCGTTGCTTCTCAATTTAATAAATAACGTTTTAAATTTAATTATTTTTCAAATTATTCTTTATTACACCATCATTCTTTACGTAAATATTTGACTCTATGACGGTTCTTTTCAAGGATATTTGGACAAGAGCTCCGTCCGTCCTCGCTTGTCAAAAGATCGAGGTATAAAAGAGAGGCCATTTATTTCGGATTATTATTATTTATGATTGTCCCCAGTACGTGTCCTTTTCTGTTGTTTGCTAAAGATAGATTGTCGCTGTTCAAAATTTTTACTTATTTTTTAAAGTTATACTAAATTGTGAAAAATTTTAATTAATATACTTAGTAATTTCTATCTTTCTTATTTATTTAAATTTCCATTTCTTCGCTCTGGTGTCGAAGCAAAGCGCGGCGTTGAGTTCTGCTTCTCAACACGCAATGCCTCCAGAATTCGGCAGAAAGTCCCCACTTTCTGCCAAAATCTGGAGGAATAAACGGAGTGTCTTAACACTATGTGCCCTCTGCCTACCCTGGTGTGTGCGGGATACAGCGTGAAGTTACTTTATTTTCATTTTTATCTAACAACGTAGACGAAGCCACAGATAAAAGCTAGTATAGTAAAAATTGTAATTGATTTAAAATTTATACACCAATTAAATATAAAACGCAACGTACAAAGATGATTTTGGAACCACAAAACATTATTTACCGTTCACAGGATTGAAATGAAAATGGTTTCTGTTTTGTATAACAATTTTTCAGCAATTTCGATTTGTAAAGTAATCCATCAATTGGACGACGTGATGAAGTAATTTAAAAACAATATAGATATACATTTGTTTGGACGAACTTGTTTTATTTATAGAAACAAAGCTGACTAAATAAATTGATATTTTTAGTTGTGCCTATTTTTATTAATAACATTTTATAATATTTAGTATTTTTTTTTGGGTAGGTATATATTTTCTTGGTTTCTTTACTCATCATCAATGTCAAATCATTAATAGAGAAGAGGGGCTTCGCTCGCCAACCTTCTTTATCTTAGCTAACTTAAAGAAAAAAAAACTTTGAATTTCATTTATTTAAGGCAAAATAGTGTCTTAACACTTGTTTCCCTCTGCCTACCCTGCTGTACGCGGGATAGAGCGTGAAGATGGTTTTTATTTTTTTTAGGGCAAAGTGGAGCATTAAGTTCCGGGTATATTTTTTTATGATAAAATTGAAAACATTTATGAATTTGATCTATATTGTTATTTATTATAATATAATATATCAAAATCGATATATCAATGTTATCAATTCTTGATCAGAATGTCAAGGCGTTGGCCATTTTCCGTATTATTCTCATTAATATTGTATAAGGCCTAAAATTATTTACATATCTATTTTCTATAATCGATATTATAAAGCTGAAGAGTTTGTTTGGATAAACGTGTTAATCTCAGAAACTACTGGTTCGAATTATAAAACCATTTTTGTATCAGAGCAAGAAAATAAAGTTAAATATTTCATTTTCTCGAGTGCGAATCGAACCCACAACTCCTCCAATTCACTTAAATCTAAATAATAAATATTTTATAATAATAGAATCAGTGTAAGTATTCTATTGTGTTGTCTGCAAGTTTCGATACAGGGCGGGGGGCGGGGGGCGCGCGTGAGTCGGCGCCTAACTAATCAAACCCGAAATCGTGGGCTCAATAATTACATTATTAGAATTTATTGTTGTTTCTTGACAGCGTGGTAGTTCAACCAATGAAGAAAAACAGTGTTTATCTTTAAAATTATATAAATATTAAAATATTTTTGTTTAATTATTATAATAATGTTTTTTTTCTTTTTTAGAAGTTATACCTACTATTTTTTTAACTTGTAACCATCTGGTGATAATGTCAATGCACCTTATTCTCCATAGCGAAGAGCATCGTGGCGCAGTTGAATAGTATTTTACTATAAACACGATAGTTACATATTCAATATCTTACTCGGACGATATTTTCAATTTCTTAGTTACTCCTTAGTACTCAAATTCGTAGAGTGGAGAATAAGATGTATTGACACTCCTTGCCTGCCCTATGCGATACACAACTAACTTAATTAAGTAAAGTACGATACAAAGATACTGTACATAGAAATACTTATTTTCATACTTCAAAAATTTAGAAGGCAAATTAAACGTCAGAGGAACTCCTTTCAACCATTTTTCAGTACGTGATCAGAATGAGTTAGCCGACCAGCGCGAGCGGTCATAAAAACATAAATTAATTAAAAGAAAATTTAAAAAACTTACTTAAATATTCTTTACTTAACTAACCTAAAATAATTAACCTAGTATTTAAAAGGTAATATTAGCTTCTTAACTATATATGTAGTCATATTGCAAATGCCGTACGTATTCCATCCATTAAGATTAAATGATATTTAAATTGTAACATGTGAATGGAATGTTTCTTTTTTAGCATAAAACAACTAATAAAGCAAGAATTAAACAAACTAAACTATATTCAAAAACTAGCAAAAATAATACGCAAAGCGAACGTAGTGTCAAGACACTCTGATTTCTATTTGTTTTCAGTAGAATTAGAAAGATTGAGTATCGAGTGGCGCAATTAAGCTCCGCGCTTTGTCTCGTCACTAGAACGAAGAAATGAAAATATTTATTTCTATTGAGTTGAAATGGAATCAGCGTTACCAGACGTTCTCATTTTGGTGGGACTTTTTTAACATTTTTTAAGTGTTATTCCACACTTAGGAAAGAAAAATACTTATTTAGAAAACGTATAAAAATATTAACGTAGCAGGTGTGACCAAGTCAGTTTTCAGGAGTTATTTAGTAAACTACATCCAGTAGGTTTTAAGCAAATTTTTATAAGTTTTCTAAATAAGTATATTCCGCATACTCTTTTTAAATTATTTTATTTATTTAATCACTGACAATTTCATAGAATTGTAAATAAGTATTTTCTTAAGTTATGTAATAAGCACTCTGAAACCATAACATTTGACCTTTAAGTATATTGACATTTTTTCATTACTAAACATTTATATTGATATCTATCACTATTGGAAACTTTATTAAAATTCAAATAAATGTATTCATAATAAATTACATACTGTTTTTTTGGCGAAAGAATCCCGCTTTTTACTAAAAACTATTAAAAATCTCTCTTTTCTCCCGAGATAAAAACGGTGTATAGAACCCACAATCATCGCGTTCACACTTAGACGATGTTCTACTGAGACACGATGGCCTTTACACAATGTCAAAAATAAAAAAAGTTAATTATAGAAGTAATTGTTTTCCCTCAATGTAACGCCTACACAATATTGGTCACCTCGAGTAAAACAAATAATCAGACCTTTTTTTCTTTTTTTCTTTATAAATATTCTTTTATTCTGTCTTAGCTGATACGAAGATAACTTTTTGACTACTTATGAATAATGTTGTAAAAAAATAAATAAAAATAAATTAGCTTCACGCTGTATCCCGCACACAGCAGGGTAGGCAGAGGGAACCTAGTGTTAAGATACTCCGTTCCCCACTTTCTGCCGAATTCTGGAGGCATTGCGTGTTGAGTGGCAGAACTCAACGCCGCGCTTAACCTCGACACCAGAGCGAAGAAATGGAAATATAAATTTAAGTAAATATTTCATCTCCTCGAGTGGGGATCGAACCCACAACCAGTCGATTTTGCAGTCACACCTCGTGCCGCTGCGCCACGACCGGATGTTGTACCGTCTAATATTCGTATTTCGTATGATTTGCTGTATTAAATACCTTTATTAACTTGTATGTTAAGAAAGCAAGGATTCCCCATTACCTGAAACAAAATAAAATATTCATGATATACATAGACTTTAGTAACAAAATGAAGCCGTAGTTCACAAATCGTCCGTTCGTCTTTAACGGAAAGTGGGAAACGGAATGTTCTTAACACTAGGTTACCTCTGCCTACCCTGCTGTGTGCGGGATACAGCGTGAAGCTGATTTATTTTTATTCATAAAACAAGGCTAGCGTCTATTCAACAACAATATAACGAAATATGTAAAAAGTCAAGTAACAAAGTACTAAGTTGTCTTCATGTTTATAAATAGCCATTTCAGGTGTGGGACAACCGAAATCTTACCTAACTTTTGCGGTCACTGTTACACTACACTAGCGCGGTTAACCAAAATAAAACAAACGGAAAAGGTGTTTGATTTTATTATGATTAATATTACAAATTTAGTTGGTAGTTATTGATCAATATAGTTTAGTAGTTTGAAAGCTTTTGGGCAGCGAGTGTAGGTTCAAAATCCGGTTAATAAATATCCGGTTAAAAATATATAGTTTTAGTACATGAATTTACAATTTGTAATAATAAATTAGTTATAATTTTTAATAAAGAATTAGAAAAAAACTTTGGAGTTTTTAGCTTCGCGCTATATTTCGCACATTAGCTATCAGAGTGGGCAAAGAAAATTTAAGACACTCCGCTACAGGCACCGACCAATTTTCAATACATTCGTTGTTGAGCAGCGGAACTCAACGCAATTCGTTTCTATTACCAGAACAAGAAAATGAAATTAATTAAGTGCCCAGACTGAAAATCGAACCCACATCCGCCACATTATCAATCAAACGCTGTGCCTCTGCTCTATGACTACACTTAAAATCAAAATAAAATATCCTAATAATATTCTACCCAACGACAGCCATCTAAAACTTAAATCCCATTCTCCTCGCCAGCCGTCCTGTGAAGTGACCTAAATAATCGAGACGGCCCCTAAAGCTTAGTGATGGTGATATAACCTAAACCTGACGTTGAAGGTTCTATCGCACCAATTATTTATCCATTTTACCTGAACAAAGTCTTTATTATTGTATATTATATTTTGAATATCATTCTCTGTTGTTATATAACGGATAAGCACTAGCGACACGCTTTTAGTAGAGACAGAGATTAGCTAAAGTATAGACACTACATTCTCCACGTTCTGCCTAATTACGAGACATTGCGTGTTAAATGGCGGAACTCAACGTCGCGAAATTTTTTCCCAGGGGTAGGAAATAGTTCAGTGTTAAATCCCGCGACAAAATACGCCTTTTTTCAAAAATTGTGCAGCCTAGGGAACGGGGGGCTTGGAAAAATTATTGGTATTTAAAGTTTGCATAAATATTATTATTATACCCATAATTTCTTTGGGAGTCGTCATTTTATGTTGTGACCTATATTTAGGTAAAGAGTAAAATAATAATAAAATATAAAAATACTATATTTATTCATATTATTATAGATTTCTTTAGTATTTAGTAAATTCGATAAATACACACAATGTTTATTATAATAGCACTACAACACGAAGCTACCCATTTAGCTAAGAGAACTGGAATGGCCCAACCCTTATAATAGTATCGGTATTCTCGACCGAACACAAAAGTAAATATTCCACTTAGAAGTACATAAAATCAGATTTTACCAGGAGTGTGTGGGGCCAACGATCTTGAAGCAAAAATCATATAATAATAACTTTAGTTTTTATTTTTCTTTCGGCGTCGCATTTCAAGTTAATTTTGTTGTAAGCTTGCTTATACTACCAAAAAAATTATTTAAAAAAGTAAGGCGTGTTACGTTAGATTCCGTCATTTCAACATAAAATGTCTTTAAAATAGGCAAAAATGAAGAACGAAATGACTTATCATTTACCTCATCTAAATCGAATCTAGGACATCTGACATAGGGGCACTATCACGTTAATAATATAATGTAGCATAGAATGCTGGTAGAAAACTCCCTTCTATAATTTTCTATTTTTAATATTGCATAGCAGAAAGCAGAATTTTTAATAACTGTCAAAGGTAATAAGGTAATACAATTAATATCGTTTTAATCAATCTCTCCAAAGGAAAGATTTTTATTACATAGCTTGGTAGTAAAGTGTCTAAATAACACTGCAAAGTATGAACGATATTAGTTTTAAATTAAATATTTGTGTTTGTGCAGTGCGGTTTTACGTTTTTTCCTACAAAGCATAAAAAGTTAAAAACCTAATGTTAAGACACTCCAATTTACACCTAATTACAGACGAAACACAACGCCGCACTTTGTCTACTCTCTAGTAGAAATTAAAATTTAAATATTATTAAACCTTGTTCATCCATCGCGCTTAAATATTTAATTTCTTCGAGTAAGAATCGAGCCCACACCTACCGCGTTTTCGGTCGCCCGCTTGTGCCGCTACGCCACTACTGTTTTAACGTTGATCATATAAGCTGAATAAAATAAATTTAGGTTGAAACTCACAATTTCTTTATTATAAACCAGTTTATATTATTCAAAGAGATCTTTTATAGATCATATAATTTTCTTTGAAAGGAAAATATTTAATACGATTATGCTACTATCATATTTTTCTAAGTTACTGGTTATAATAAAATAAACTCTGAATATGAGATGGAGCATTTTTGCTACACGATCATATTTTATATTTTGAGGACACGGAGCTATAATTAGGTAAATGTATAACCTGAAGTAGTTTATTACTTTTAGCTTCACGCTATCTCGCATATAGCGCGGGTAAGCAGAGGGAACCCAGTGTTTAGACACTCCATTCTTCATTCTACCACAAATTTTCAAGACATTATGTAGCCATAACGTCTTTATGTAAAGTGATCGTAAAGATGTGAAAGACAAAGCGCGTCGTCAAGTTCCGCCACTCGTTTTGATAAGAACAAAAATTAGGAAATGAACGCTGTTTTTAGACATCAGGTTCTTTATGCGCCTACTTTGCTTTAAGTGGGATAGATTGAAATTGAAAAATTATGGTAATTATTTTTTTTAAATAAAAATGCGTAATTCATGACTAGACACATAAAAAATATAAATAAATGTACAAAACACTAAATATTCACAACGAAACTACTCGTTTTAAAAAGTTGAAATTCGGCAATTAATTTAATTAGGTAATGTAGAGAAGCACTAGAAGAGAAGAGAAGATAGCTCGAAATCATAAACTCTTCGCAAACAGAGTTACGGGCGACTACTAGTGCACTCCCTCCCACCGACCACCACCACCACCACCGAATGTAGGCTATTTGGTCTATGTCCCATTCCATTGTGGTGTCCACGCTCCCGAGCACACATAATGCAGGCGCTGGCGCCACGCCGCCACACTACCCGCCTGTGTCCAGTTACATAGCTTCATGAATGACTGACTTCGATACTTGTTTTCTAAGTAACCTGTTTTTGTATTTATATTTAGTTCTGCATATATGTTTAAATAACTTGGAATTAACTTTTTAAATTTGAAAACGTATAAAAAATTAACCCCTCCTTAATCGCGGCTTTCCTAAGTGTGTAATAACACCTTAAAATGGTAAAAAACTTTAAATTTATATTGTTATAAATTAGTAAGTTTTAGTTACGCCACTCAATAATCAATGTCTCAGTTCCTCCATTAGGTTCCTTCTGTTTATTCCTTAAAACATTACTTCCGCAAAAAATAAACAATAGAATAGATTTCTACATTTTTTGCTAATAAAGCCAAAGAGTCAGCACAAGAAATATGTGTAGACAATGTATAAAATTACAATAAAATTCAAAATTTAAAATATAACAAAAAATATCCTTGAATTTTATTGATCACACCACCGCAAATGATCTACTTGTGTTGAAAGCTTTTTGGAATTCCGTAAATAAATACAAAAACATTGATAAAAAGTTTAATTTTGGTAGAATTACATTTTTTATATATATATATATATATATATATATATATATATATATATATATATATATATATATATATATATATATATATATATATATATATATATATATATATA
>JAATLQ010035119.1:0-12013 GCA_013421005.1 Heliconius erato x Heliconius himera | reverse complement strand
AAGCAACGCCTTGCTTTGACTTGTTACCAGAGCGAAATTAAAACAATTCAATCCCTGGTAGAAAATCGAACCCACGGCCGCACTATGGGCAATCGAGGTCTATATCAGATCAAAAATCGATAACTTTTTTATTTGTTAAGATAAAAAAATGAATTTTTGCATAAGCATAAAGTATAAAATTGCGCTTAAGATAAAGTTCAGATATTATACTTTTATTGGAGTATAAATATATTAAAAAAATAATGAAAAAAAGATTATTTAATTTCCTTAGTCCACACTACTTATAGTAGTAATAAAAATGTATTATTAAATTAGTTTATTAATAAACAATGTTTCTTAAGCTGTTATCTATTTGAGTAAGAAATTAATAGTTATGATTACATATACTAAGTTAATGAAATATAAAATTTACAAAAATTGATTTACAAGTAGAATAATATTAGAAATGAATATATATTACATAACGAGTATATTATATTCAACTATACTTGGTGAACTACGGGATCCAAAATAAGTTCATTCACTTTTAAAAGATCTAGGGTATCTTCATCAAGTGCCTTCACACTTTTGCTATACTCGTATGTCTTTCTATGACTGGAAATGTACGGATCTGATGTGTAGAGAAGAGTATGAAATACATCCTCATTTGTAGCTGATCGAGAGCACTTTCTGGCATGATGTAGGCGAAATTTTTTATACTCCTTATTACGGGATTCTTGTGCACCTTGTGCATTCTTGGGATCTCATTCGTTTGTTAGATTCCTTAAATACATGTATTGCGCTTTTGTTAAGTCCAAATCAATGAAAACACTCAATTCCTCTTGATCCGATAGCATTTTTCTCTGGCTTGCGTTTTCTATGAGATTCAAATATTGTATCTCGGTCAGAGAGACATTGTATCTCGGTCAGCAAGCCTTAGTTTTTCTACGAGTTTTGCTTCTAATTCTCCTATGGAACGTAAGCCCTGAACGTTGGCATTGCAGATGTGTCCAAAGCCATATTCACTAAATAGCGCGATATTTTCGCCTCTTCGTTGATTCTGATGAGTCCCCATAGGGACACAGGGTCTTCCACGTTTTCCAAACGACGTCGATGGTGAGTTGTAAGGTGCTACTTCTTCAATCAAACCAATTTTCGTTGTTTTTTTAAAAAACGATTTTTTTTGCCGGGACGCTTCTGTCCATTGTTTATAGGAACGAATAAGATTCCTTTGAATATCGCTGATAATAAAACATATGTTGTCTACAGAAACATGATACTTTTCTTTAAGAAATATTAATAGCTAATATTGATTGCTTCAAGTTTTTTTCCTCCTTCAATGTATGGGAGTATAATTCACGCTTGGAACACTTGAAAGTATTAGCCACTTTGAAATTTAGTGAAGTTACTTAACAATCAAACGTCTGTTAGTAATTTTATTTCTAATTTGTAAGAGTTTTATTAAATTAATTCACTCTATTTATATAATTTCATAAATGAGGGTATTGTGCATTTTATTAATTAGTTATACCGCAAAATGTGTGCAAAATGAAAATAAAACGTTCTTTTATTAATAAATAACAATAATTTCATTGAAATTTTCCGTAATCTAATTAATTAAATAGTACAACATTAGAAATTTCAATAGATAGAGTTTTCTTGTTCCCTGACTTGTATCGTAGTTTTCGTGATAACTTCTAAAACCGCACGAGTCCGCAGCTGATTTTTATAAATGTTATTTATGAATATCTGGACTATAAAACAACATCAAATGTAACGCGTCGGTAGACGTCGGTAACTGTCAAAAGTCTCGATGAACTTTAAGTACGAACTTTTTTTCTCTTCACTCACTTTTAATATTTTTAATAGGAATATAATAACAAAATCCACAATATAATAATTGTTTTAAAATCTACATACTATAGGCTTTTTAAAAATATATAACACTTTATACCTATTTGCACATTTCTTTTAAGGAAATTAAGTTTAAAATATCGATGTGAACAACCTGAAATAGACATTCTTACGTATTACAATTTTTCACAATAAAAAAAATATATTCCAAATGTAAATCACGAAAAAATAATTCATTACATTAAAGGTCGACTATTATACTATTAAAAAAAAATAAAAAGTGCGTCAGGGACGACTTTAGTAAAAATGAATTTTGATCTGCCGTTGTTCTACCATTATCCATAGTGGGCCGTCGCGTTTATAATGAAACGCTGTGCGTCGACAGCCTCGAAATATATTTATAAAATGGTATGCACATACAGAACACTTTTGCTCAATTGATTCGCGCTTTAAGACCAAGTAAAGTTTTTATTTAAATTAAAGAACAGGTTAGCGCCACACATCGAACGATTAAGATATAAAAATCGATTAATATAATGTTAATTAAAAATGAAACGTGAGTTATTTATTTGAGTATATGAATTTAAAACAACAATATTAGATATTCTAATGCAATTAAATGATTTCTTTATTATTATATAATGTCATTATAACGTAAAATCGTTAAATATTTATACCTGAAATCTAGGATAGATGCCGTCTGATGTGGATTGAATCCCCAATCAGAAAAAATATTATATTGAAATTACCTTCATTTGTCCGTTATGGTAACTTTTCCTAAAAGCCACGATGAGTTCGTCCCCCCAACAAACAAAAGAGGAGAACGGAGTGTTTCGAATTCCAATTTTCGCATTCCAGTAACGCAGAGGGAACCTAAGGTTAAGATCCTAGATTCCCTGTGCTATGTGTGAAATGATGCGGGATTCTTAAAATAACTTTATTTCAAAATACGACGTCACACCATCCAGGATTAGAATCCACAACCCCATTACCATAAAGCAGAGTTAAATAGACAATTACACATTAACTCCGCCTTAATTGTAATTGCAACTGGTTCACAGCCGTTGTAAATAGATGTAAAACTCATTGACGTATTATGCTTGTGTATTTCCACACTACGGCTTAATCTACTAGATACGAATCTAAGTATAGGACTTGAACTTTTAGAATGGTTAAATTGATAGAAATGTAAACTACTTCACTATCACTTAAGTGTATCATTTTCACTAAATCACTACCACCATGTGTGATAGTGTTTCGACATTTACATATAATAAGACGAAATTTGTAAATTTAAATCAAATTACATAATATAATAATAGAACGCCATCATGCCACATCGGCACAGACGTCTGACTGTGAACATGGTGGATATTGGTTCGATTCCTACTCGAAGTAAAGAATTATATACATTTCTTTGTTCTGATAATAATGCAAAGTGCACCTTTCTTATTATTATCTCCGTTAAATTTCACTGCCACTTAGCACGCAATATCTCGAAAGTTACTCGGAAAATGCTGAACGGAGTGTCTTAACACTAGTTTCCCTCTGCCTAATCTGCTATATATAAAAAATATTTAAAACATCACAAAAACATACTATATCGAGTGCCTGTACATTCAGAATCTTGTAAATCATCGTCATTTCATATTTCTAATAAGCAACATTACATCGTTTGCACAAAGCGTTTCGAAACGAAATGCAACAACATAAATCAATACGAACCAGCAACTAACATAACATTACACCGACATGAAGGATGGGCCGTTGGAAAATTAACTTTGTAAATTTATTTTGTGATTTAGATGATTGTTACGGATAGAGTTGCCAAATGTCTGAATTCGATGGTTGTGAATTCGATTTTTACTCTTTACATTTTTTATTATTTTCTCCAGCTTATTTTGAATTCACTTGCAGAAAATACGAAACTACTTAGTATTCCATGGTTTCACTGGGTCACCAGACCCGTTGCAGCGTGAGGAACATAGAACAAAGCTTGAAACATGTCAAGGTTCAAGAGGCCAGTAAACACTAGCGGTTTAAAGTCCGAAAAGTACATCAGAATCTTGTTTAAGTTAGTCAATACTAAAATTTACTAGTTACAACTAAAAATATACGGAACGTGAAAATGAGAATACGAGCTTTACCTATTATAGAATGTATTCTGTATCCAATAAAAAATTACAACTTTATCGGTAAAAATAGATAAAAGTAGATAAATACAGGATATGTATGTTTAATTACCGCTTTGTTTAGGTTAGGACCTCGTCCTAATTGATAAGCGTTCATGACGATGGTGCATATATTCGTGCATAACATGCTTCAAATTTACATAAGGACCTGTAGTTTTTGAACTAATACATACTACTGTAGGGGAATTCAGAGATCCTCGTGGCTCAGTGGCACAGCATACATACACGTTAAAATCATAAACCTACCTTTGAGCTGCGCAGTAGAGTAAGAGGCGCTGTAGTAGTAAGTAGGCTTACTTAGAGAAGCATGTTAGCAATGAGTGAAATTTAATACCACATTACATCATGTAAAAATTGAACTAAAAACGGTAGTGTTCCATCACTCCGTTCCAAGCGGACACTATTTAAGATACTATATATCAATTCAAATGAAAATATACGTAAATAAACCCCCATTTTTCGCAAAATAACCCATTATTTTTTAAATAATCATCAAATTACGACCTTTGCACGGCGCGTATTAAGTGATATGAGCATGTCAAAATGTCTGTCATCGATCATTTCAACTGCTAATGGGTTTGTGATAGGTTAACAAGGCGCAATTGCCTTGTTTTGTCTTACCTGCGGCCCCAAACTGTGTGTTGCTTAATACGTAATAAAAAAATTATAGTGCATGTGTTGTCATTATAATTCACTTAAGAAAACACATAAAATTTCTTGTTAGAAATTACTATGTAATTGAAGAGCTGGTGGTGTGGAGTATTGGAATGAACACAATAGTAATGAGTTTAAATTTAAAATTTAAACATTCAAAGGTATTCACAGCCTGGTTAAGTAACTGCAGCGTTGAGTTTTACCACCAAGTATGAAACGTCTTTAAAAGCGAAAGTTTAAAGAGAATAATTAGAGATCTCTATGGTCGACCCAAAAGTGCCTAATAATAATTCCTAACCCTATTTAGTAGGGTGTGGTTGGTTCTTTCGTGCCTACCTAGAATATTCACCAACAAAAAAATAAGCCCAAAAAATAAAAGAAATAATCTTTACACAAAAAGATTACTCCGAAACTAAAGTCAAGCCAATGCAAAATGATTTTTTTAAACCAGTAGTTCCTGAGATTAGTGCGTTCAAGCAAACAAAACTTCAGCGTTATAATATTAATATAAATTGAAAAAAAAAACTAAACATATCCACTGACTAAAGCTAGTCTAGCTAATGCAGATCGAAGGATAACCCGACTCATTTGAGAGGAATGCGCTGGCGTAACACTAGCACTGTTGCAAGCACTGTACTGTGCACTGTGCAGCGATCGTCTCAAGAATGTTAAATATACGGACGAGAATACCTACCTTATATCTACGATAGGCTCATCTCTCATGTTAACATACCTATGTAAGTCATCTTAATAGATTTCTAATGCTTATTTGTGGTCATATTATTTTTGTTTTTTTTTTGGTTGTGGTAGTTTTGTAATTTTTCTTTACATTAAATTAAACCAGCTTCAGTAACAGCAGGGTACTTGTTAAAACACTCCGTTGCCCACTTTCCGCCGAATTCTTCGAGGCATTTCGTGTTAAGTGACAGAAATGAGGGCCAGCTTTTTAATAATTTTTATTCAAAGTTTTTGATACAAAAGGACCTTGAATAAAGACTGAATCCACAACTGTCGCGTTGCACTCAAACACTTGCGCCCCTGAGCCACGAAAGCCTCAAGTTTGTTTTATTTTTCTTTTTAAGTGGAAAAATATAATAAGAATGTACGTAATAATGATCATGGTTGAATAGCGTCTTACTGTAAACGCAATGATTGCAGGTTCAATCTGTATATGGGAAAATGAATTGTTTTTGTTTCCTCGCTCTGACAAAACAAGACATCTTTCTATATATAAAACATTAAAGTGACTGATATTACCGGAAATTGGAAAATTCACACCCAGAAAGTTAAATAGGATGTTGAAAGTTTCCTTAAAATATCGAAATATCAAAATGGCAACGTGTAATTTTAAATTGAATGTCTAAGTTAAAGATAACTAATTATTTTAGAGATAGTATACTTTTTACCTCGAGAAAATGTCTCATGTCATGATCGAAAAGCTAGTGCATATATATTCAAAGTAAACCTAGATTTGTGACGGTGGACATATTAACTACATTTCCTATTTTTTTAGCTTCACGCTGTATCCTGTGCATATCGTGATCGACAGAGTGATTCAGGGAATCAAGTTAATACTCTCCGTTCTCATTCCCAAAAACCATTCCCTACTTCCCTTCGAATTCATTACATGCTGAGTGACAGAGCTCACCACAGCTACGCTATATTTCCTATTTAGTACAAAAAAATGTTATATGAAGAAACATACAAAATATAATTTTACATAATCGAATAATTTAAATACACAATCGATGCATTCACTTGACTCGGCTACACCGTATTACAATAACAAATTGTTATTTAAGCACAACGATAAGATAATCCAGATTTGCATAATGTAGAGAGTGGCGTAAGCTGTGAGTAGCATCATTGATCTTACATAATACCTTTAATGCAAAAAGTATGACTCATTAACTTATGTATGTATGTAAAAGTTAAAGAGTTTGAATTGGTTGAACGCGGTAATCTCAGGAACTGTTGATTTTAATTGAAAAATGCTTGTGTGTTAGGTGGTTTATAGGATATTTATAAATCTCGTTAAAAAGTTATATAAGACAACGAACGTAGTAACAGTCATTGAAACAAATGTTAGTAGTAAATGTTAGATAAAGATATGGATAATTTGTTGAAATTCATAGAATATTTGTCCTGAATATGATTAAGCAAAGAACTGTAGAAAATATCTGGAAATGATACATTACTAATTTCTCTCTTTATTTCCCCTTAAAGTCCAAAATAACAAGAAATCAAAAACTATTCAAGGAGGCCACCGAGGCTATTTCAGGGTAGGTCACCGGGACGCACAACTTATAAAAGTTGACAAACTTAAGGTCGTGGGCATATGCACTTATTTTGTATGAAATGAACTACAAATATAAGTTTATAATGGATTTTTTCGATGAAGATATCGAACGGTGCAAGTGCTCGTATCTTTTATTACGGTGACATAAAAACTTGTTTTTTTTATATAAATTTCGGCTTAATACCATCACACTATCTCAACATAAATGATTTTAACAGGCGGACAGACAGTCAACAAAGTGATCTTATAAAGGATAATTTTCACATTTAATTTGAAAAGTACTAATAAAACCTAGACCTAACTGGCAATATAATAGAAACTAACAATAATATAATGTATTTAACAACAGGCACCTGACCTTACATCTCTTGAACTTTGCCCGCAAAGTGTTTGTATGTCCGACGAGCGTGCAAATAGTTATTGTATCCACTGACACCTGCTACTTGGGGAATACTTGTTCAGCGGCCCGCCTACAGTAATTGGTTGTTTAGATATTTCAATATTTTAAAGAGATATATTATTAAGAATACCGTGGATGGTGCAAATTTTATTATTTTTTTTGGTTTTGCATTTTGACACGTACAGGAAACTTAGTGTTATAATATTCCGTTGCGTTCCGTAAGATTTAATTTTCTTAAAATTTGTGTTGAAATTGTGAAATTTGGAAAAAGGGATGTGAAATTATCGTGTTTTCAACAGATAAAAATAATACACATTTATTTGTTTGTACTCGTATATGCTAGAAATGAAAAAGGCAGTGGCTTTAATTGCAAAATTTAAAATTAGGCAGTTTTTAGGCAAATTGTAGAGCTGCTTGTTTTTCAGCTTCCCGCGTGTAGCAGAGAAGGTTGGGAGAGCCTAGTGTTAAGACACTCCGTTATTATTAAGACACTTCTGCCTTGCGTGTTGAGTAGCGGAGCTCAACGCCACGACAGCAGAGCGAAAAAATGAAAATATAAAATGTTTCGTTTACTTTGATTAGAAATCTAGCTCACAACCTGTCGCGTTGACAGTCACACACTTGATCCACGACTGGCCTTAAGAAGATAATAAGGTATATCTTAAAAGGAAGTTCATCAATTAAGACTTCATTTCCACAAATCTAATTCCACTGTCACCGCCGTTCCAAGGTTCACTCCAGCACATTTGTTATATCATTATTAGCTTAGAAGTTTAAATGTTATGTTAAGCTATTGACTAAAAGGGTCAACCGTTTTCCGAGCTCACTACCTGTTTGTTTTGTATATTGAAATATATAATACGTACGCTTCAGTGGGTTTCCTGTTTTGTATATATTCTTGTTGTATATTTGAAATTCTCATAAATTTGGATGTTACTTGCCGATATTTAGAGTACTGTATTACTTTTTTAACTGTGCAAGATATTTTTATTGTTGCGTAGACTTATGTCTAAAAAAAACACTTTAATTTGTTTATATTCAATAATAGGATCGCGGCGTTGAGCTCCGCCTATCGGCCACAATTGTTTGAAAATGGTGTTTTACGTCGAGAACGGAGTATCTTGAAATTAACTTGTGTCTAGTCTGCTATTTGCAGGATTCAGCGTGAAGCTAAATTAATTTTTAAAATGATAAATCACAAAGTTTTCTCCTTCAATTTGATTTTTTTATCTTGTACAGAGAAAGATTGTACAAAAACAATTAACTTTCCACTTTTAAGCGTTACTAGAGCGCTGAAATTAAGATAACATATATAAACATTCCCCCTAGTGAGAATCGAACCCACTTTCACAGCCACAAACTCTATCACCGTATAGCGATGTTCTCTTTCATTTCTATCACATATTACCTTATTCTAGGACAAATCGATTTATCTAATGTCTCGTGTTATATTTACATTTAACGTGGGCGTCGAGAATAAATAACATATGCACATTCAGTGTAATTTAAATTTATAGATTCTTCTATATATGGCATTATGTTGAAAATTTATGTTAAACATAATATTATGTCTTATAATTGCTTATTACTTAAATGTCATATTTCTAATATGTTATTTCTGGTCACGTGAAAGTGGATTTTATTCGTAAGTATTAGCTTTTAGATGTATTTCAAGGTTGCGAATAAAATTGAGGCCGTCGTGGTGCAATGGGATAGCATCTCACTGTTAACGATATGGATATGGATTCGATCCTTACTCGAAGCCCTGATAAAATAAAGTATGGCGTTGCATTTCGCCAACTTATTTCGTCTTAGTAAACAAAATGAACAGAAATTGGGGAACAGAATGTCTTAACACTAAGTTCTTGCTATCGCATAGAGCAGGATACAATATGAACCAGAAAAAAGAGACTATACCTATAATTCGATTTCGTCATTCCTAAAATGGACCATTACAGTCATATAATACACGAACAACGACATAACGATAAACATATCAGATCATCTCCATTATATGTCCCAACAAAAAGCGCCGCCGACATGTGAAAACTCTACACAATATATTCATTTAAAGTATGGGGATTAATGAGCGCGTTCTAGTGAGAAAATGTGTTGGGACACGAGATTACTGATATACGAACTAGGTATGTGTCAAGCGGTTATTATTTTTAGGTTCTGCAAAGGTGCACGGCGTTGAGTTCCGCAGCTCAATATTTAGGTTTCTCTAAAAAATCAGACACTTTAGAATAGTGTGACTGTTTTCCTCTTTTTTTCAGTTACACACTGTATCCCGCATATAGTACGGTAGTCAAAGAGAACCTAGTGTTAAGACACTCTATTCCCCACTTTTCGCCAAATTTTCCAGGCATTGCGTGTTAAATGGCGGAGTACAACGCTGCGCTTTGCCTTGTTACCAGAACGAAGAAATTAAAATATTAATCCCCCACAACCGTCGCGTTTACAGAGCTTGTGTCGCTCCACCACGATAGTCTCGTTGGATTGCCTTCTTTCCTCTTCTTCATATTATATAAAAATGAAAAAAAAAAATCTCAACAAATATTCTCTCAAAAATACGAGTATAGTGTCTTAATACTAGGTTCCCTATGCATACCCTGCTATAAGCGGAATAAAACGTGAATCTAAAAAAACCCTTCAACTTTCTATTTAATATTTACCTACAAATTAATTAAACATGTATCCTAATTTTGTATACTAAAATTAAATTAATATTTAACATAATCGCGACAAAAACTTTCCCAGTGACACGATTGAAAATTACTGGGAGACCCTAAATTCTGAACCTAGTTTCTAATTATTAAATTCCGTACATAATTAAAATTTGGCCACCTTTTTGTCTGTACGCAACGACAGGCGCGGCTTAGTTATTATTACAAAATTATATAAGAAGTATATATTTTAGACGAATATTTAACGAAAATAGAGTTTCCTATTTTCCGCCCAATTTTCGAGACATTGTATATTAAGCAGCGGTACTCAACGCCGCGCTTTCTGCCAGCACAGGGAGAACATGACCTGAAATATTTTTTTGATTAGTTGGAAGGTGATCCATGTTAAAATGAAAAATATTTAATAAGTGAGTTGTTAAAATTGTAACCATATTTTACGGTTAATACCAAATGATACAATTTTATTGTATTTTGGATACTTTTATTCGGTCGTTATCATAAAACAGTAAAAAAATCGATGATTGTACTAAAATATTGTTTTATAATGGATATCTCAGTTATAAAAGTATTGAGTTCCGATACTTAACACGGAATGGCTCTAGATTTCGGCAAAAAGTGTGGAATGGTAGTGTGTTAATAGTAATGGAGTGTCTTGACACTAGGATCTCAGGTTCTCTCTGCGTACCCTGCTATATAAATTATACAGCTAAAAATAATGATAAATCCGTGAACTATTGACATGAACGAAATTTTGAGTAACCACCTATCATATAACCTACATATGAACCCACAACCATCACGCTAAATACTTAAAATTATTGAAACTAAAGAAAAATTAAAAAAAAGACTAAATACATTGTATAAAGAAACTAAACTAAATAAAAACATAATTTTGAACGCAATACGAACACTAATTCCTCAACGCTACACTGCGACAATAACGCAACGCGACCTTGGCCGTGCCGTGCCACTGCCCGCCGTAATGACACGTCGTGCTCGGTGAAAATTACAAAAACAAATGTTTAGATTTCCCTCTTCACTTATTTATGATTTTTTTTTCAGCTTCACACTATATCCCGTATGTAGCAGGGTGCCTGCCCTGCGTTATTGTCGCAGTTAAGACATTTCGATCTCCACTTTTTGCCGAATCTTTGTAGGGATTGCGTGTTGAGTGGTGGAATTCAACGCCGCGCATCAACAGCAGAGCGAAGAATTGAAAATATTAAATAGTTCATTTTCTCGAGTAGGATTAAACTCACAACCGCGTCGTCGCGTTTCTCTAACAGTCACAAGCCAGTACTCCTTCGCCAAGACAAATTTCTATTGTTATATATATGTAACTAGAGGGCGCGCGCGGCTTCGCCCGCTGATTAGGAGTGAATTCAAAAAAAACCACGAAACATGTGTTCAATAAAATATTTTTAACAGTCTGAATTAAATTTTTTATAAAAATCGGTGGCATTTTAAAGATTTTTCCATATAAACTTTCAACGCCTTATTTGGACCCTTAGGGGGTGAATTCTTAAAAACCATGAAACACGTGTTCAATGAAATATTTTTAAGAGTCTGAATTTCAAATTTTATAAAAATCGGTACAGATTAATTTTTTCTTCCATACAAACTGTCAACCCCTATTTCATCCCTTTAGGGTTAAAATTTTTCAAATTCCCTTCTTAGTGGATGTCCAGAATATGAAAATAAACATCTGCCCAAATTTCACGTTTCTACCATCAGCGGTTACGGCTCTGCGTGCGTCTTACCTCAGTCAGTCAGCACAAGTCCTTTTATATATATAGACTAGAGGGCGCGCGCGGCTTCGCCCGCTTATTAGGAGTGAATTCTAAAAAAACCACGAAACACGTGATCAATAAAATAATTTTAACAGTCTGAATTTAAATTTTTATAAAAATCGGTGGCAATTTAAAGATTTTTCCATATAAACTTTCAA
>JAATLQ010035118.1:0-26825 GCA_013421005.1 Heliconius erato x Heliconius himera | reverse complement strand
TGATGGTAGAAACGTGAAATTTGGGCAGATGTTTATTTTCATATTCTGGACATCCACTAAGAAGGGAATTTGAAAAATTTTAACCCTAAAGGGATGAAATAGGGGTTGAAAGTTTGTATGGAAAAAAAAATTAATCTGTACCGATTTTTATAAAATTTGAAATTCAGACTCTTAAAAATATTTCATTGAACACGTGTTTCATGGTTTTTAAGAATTCACCCCCTAAGGGTTCAAATAAGTGGTTGAAAGTTTATATGGAAAAATCTTTAAATTGCCACCGATTTTTATAAAAATTTAAATTCAGACTGTTAAAAATATTTTATTGAACACGTGTTTCGTGGTTTTTTTAGAATTCACTCCTAATAAGCGGGCGAAGCCGCGCGCGCCCTCTAGTTGAATATATTTTAAAAAATAATAGAGAGTTACAGGTGCTGCTGTAGAAGGATAAATGTCAGATTGAATGAGTGTAGATACAGATTCAAATTACAGATGGGCTTGGTTCCATCTCGGGAGAATGTATTACTTTTACTTCCTAGTGCCGAGTTCCGCCACTCAACACGAAATATCTGTAGAAATGGGTTAAAATTGGAAACGGAGGGTTTTAACAAAATGTTAATATATTATTTTCATACACCTGAGGCAAGTTTTAAGATGAAATTATATGCCACTTTATTCTTTACTTTTTATTGATTTCAACGAGCTGGCCGAGTGGCCAGTTCGTAGTAGAGTTACTATGAACTTAAGAAACCATATATATATCTATATATGTGGCTGTTGAGGGTTCGATTTCCACTCGAGGTAATAAATTATTTTCATTTACTCGCTTTTATAACAATATACAGCGCGGCGTCGAATTGCGCCACTATATTAAATATGTAGAAATTTCAGCGAAATACAGGGAATGGAGTGTCTTAGCGCTAGATTCCCTCTAGCTACCTCTAGCTGACGTAGCGGAATTTGGAGAAGTATTGTTCGCGAAGAATAAAGAACTTCACTATATCATCAATGTCACGTTTAGTGTTTTGCAAATTATCATCGTCTATCGTCATCGGCTTAGACTTTAATTAGCTATGTTAGTTTTTGTAACAATTTTTAATTTTATTTTATTTGTGGATTTGCTTATGAGGATAATGTCAGTCTCACTATTTAAGGTAACTTAGTATATTATTATAATATAGATATTGTAATTTGTTTTTTTTGTATTTAATAAAAAGGAAATAATTGAAACACAATAATTGTGACGTGTCTAGATTGCATTGAACTGGTTGTGGAATCGATTCCTTTTCGGGGGAATATTTATATTTAAATTTTTATTCACTTTACTGCTCTGGTGGATAGGGCCACATAGAATGTATCTAATTTGAGACAAGTGTGCGACTTGCGCCACTCAATACGTAATTCCTCAAAAAATTCAGCGGACTGTGGAGAAGGGAAGTGTCTTAATGGGAATGGAATTGAGGGTCTCAACCATATATTCTCAGGTTCCCTCTGCCTACCTTGCTTACTACATCGTGAAGATAAAAAATGTGTTTAAATAGAAGCAGAGAGTAGATAAAAAAAAATGTTAATGATAACTATATTTACGCTCTATTGTGTAGTTTTTTGCTTTTGTTGCCAAAAAATATAAATACAAACTGCTAATCATCTGCCAAGGGGAATTCCCATTTACCTATATTTAATATTTAAAACATTTTTTTTCAGCTTCACGCTGTATGCCGCACACAGGAGGGTAGGCAGAGTGAACCTAGTGTTAAGACACTCCGTTCCCCGCTGAATTCTGGAGGCATTGCGTGTTGACACCACAAAACTCAATACCGCACTTTGCCTTGACACCAGAGCGAAAAAATGAAACTATTTATATTTTTTTTTTCAACGCTGTATCCCGCACACTGCAGGGTAGGCAGAGGGAACCTAGTGTAAAGACACTCCGTTCCCCACACTTTGCCGAATTCTGGAGGCATTTTGTGTTGAGTGGCAAAACTCAACGCCGCATGTAATTAAATATTTCATTTCCTCGAGTGGTCGAACCCACAACTAGTCAATTTCACAGTCACACTTTGTGCCCCTGCGCCACGACTGGCCTGAAAATCATTTAATTTAGTTAAACTCTCTTAAACTTGAGGCCTTCGTGTCGCAGGGGCACAAGCGGTTGTGTGTTCGACTCCCACTCTGGAAAATGTAATATTTAATATTTTCATTTCCTCCCTAGGCCTAAAGCGCGGCGTTAAATTCCGCCACTCAATACGCTATGCCTCCAAAATTCGGTTCTCCACCATTACCCTGCTATGTGCGGGGTAAAGCGTGAAGCTAAGTTAGATGATTTACATATTGTTTATCACGAATCAAGAATATTCTATTACTTTGTTGAAAAAAAAAATATTGTAAGTAATAAATTAAGCAATTTAATATTTAATAAATTATGTTATTTTTGTAAGGATTTAATATAATTATTTTAATAAGATCCTTTTGTTAAAATGAATTATTTAATTTATTTTATATATTAATTAATCTTTGTGTGTTAATTATGAGAATAGATTTTTGTTGATACCTAAATTAGTATAGTAATAGAATAAATATGAATAATACAATACTTACATTAAATACTGCTTCGACCACTTGAACTACTTGTATATTTATTTAATAAACAGAATTGACTGTCAACTACATAATGACGTCTAATATGATTTTTTATTACTTTAATCTGTAATCTTCAAATATGATTTTTTTACCACATTAAATAAGAAAATTGAAATTAAAATAAAAAATAAATTGATATATAAAGCTAATTATTTATTATACGTGTATACTTTTATAACATTATTAGTATATTTGTTTTAACCTATGTTATGTACGTCTTATCATAATTTTAAAACTCTTTTAACCCTTTACAACCGACGTCATACGATAGTGAGACTTGATTTTCAAAAATTCGGGTGCATGCACAAATCGACTTTTCGAGGCGCAACCAGCCTCGATCGATTGTGAGATTTATCCTTTTCTTGGAAAAAATACGCGCGAGCGTCTTGTGAACATGTTTGAACCTGTCAATCGCCCGTTACCACTGTGAAGGATGACTGCGTTTTTTGGCGCTGAAACTCGTCCAGGTAAGTATTGGTTTATTCACTAAATAAGTATTAAATTTCTATTTTTTTGTTGTATGATTTACTTACTTTAAGTATTGTTTTATACTCATATGTATTTAATTTGACCTAGCATGCTTACTTATGTGTATATTGTGACTCAAAATCAAGGACGCACGATGGTATAGGTTAGGTAATACGTACTATATCGATATTCATATATTTTTGCACTTAAGCATATTTTTTCTATAAACCAATATTGATGAAACAAACTTTAAATGTTATTCTAAGTCAAAACAAAGCAATTGGTGAAAGAGATTTCAAATTTCAAAGATTAACGTGATCATACATACAGACAGACACACAGACAGACAGAGACAAGAAATTAAAAAAAAAAAATTGCATTCTATTATTTTTTTTAAGTGTGGAATACACTCTATCCATTCCATCCTCTATCCATTTCAGTCAAAATTACTACATGGACAGAAAACATATTTTTACTGTTTTATTATATAGAGAATTACGAAAAATTATAATAAATATAAATATTTATTGATATTATTCCAAATAATAAAAAATAAAGTCATTAAAATAAATTACCTTGTAACAAAAATGATTTACAATCACCACAAAATCACCAGAAACACTAAACACAGCACTAGAACACAACCCCTAAACGAAGTTCAATCGAAGTATCACAAAGCGAAGTTCCACACTCTCGCGGCGTAGAGCGCGTAGACGTCGTCGCTCGCGCGCGGTCGCGCTCTGACTGTATGGAGAGTAGAGTCTGTAGTCTCTACTACTTCAGAAAACATATTAATTTATTCATTTGTTTTGTCCGTCTTTTTACATACTTATTACATATACACTTATTATTATTACTTACTTATTTTTCTCGTTTTTATTCGTTCGTTCGTTTGGTAAGTGTGGCGATTATAAATGTAAATATTTAACAGCGATTGAGTATAGCCCATAGTTATTGTGGTCGATGACGGAAGGAGCAAATCGCAAAAAATATACAAAAAACAATAATTTAGAAATTTTATTTAATAAGATTTAACATTTCTTTTTATATTATAATAAAATAATTGTTGACGCCAGTCTGTATAGGCGACTGGTTGTGGGTTAGATCAGCACTCTAAGAAATGTAATATTTATTTAAAATGTATATTTACATTTCTTCATTCTGATGTCGACGACAAAGCTCGGAGTTGGTTTCCACCATTCAACATGCAATGCCTCCAGAATTCGGTAGAAAGTGGGGAATGGAGTTTGTGCCTACTTGCCTGCCCTGCTGTGCAGGGTATAGCGTGAAGCTGGTTTATTTAATTTTATTTAAAATACATAAATATTTAAAATGACTTAACACTAGGATAACAGGTTCCCTCTGCCTACCCTGCCATGTGCAGATGTATCCCGTGGAGCTAAAATATATATGTTATTCTTTTGTACATATGCTGTAAGTTTCAACTCATTTGTTCTCAATTTTCGATAAATCATAATTAATCAGTTAATCTCAGATGTTCTATATCTTTCACCGTCTCGTAAACACAAACAGACAGCGGTGTTTTGTTTTTCTTCATACTCATACTACATACATGTCCCACTTTTTTAAGGAAGAATGCCAGTGTTAAGACATTCCGTTCCGACTTTCCACCCATTTTACTTTTTTTTGTCTGTAATGAATGTGGGCCTTCAGAAGCAGCACGACTGAGTTACGACAGTGTCATCAATGACTTTGGATATAATATTTATTTAGATAACTGTTTCTTTTTATTGAAAAATGATAATAGGATCAATATTCCGTTTATCCTTGATAAAGACCTTTTTCAATCTTTTGTAGTTATTGACGGTTCATACAAAATTAGTACAGTCCATACATACACCGTCAGTGCGAGAAACCGACTCGCACTTGACCAGATTCCTGCTTAGACAAAGCGTGCGGAAATGTTGGCGTCATAATATCTCAAATAATCGGTATCAATTAAAAGATAAAGGAGATCTATTAGTCTTCATACCTTTTATATTTATACTTTTGATACATACAGTTATATAAGTATGTCTGTATAGTATGGTATACTTACCAAAGTTTCCCATACATTACGCCATTGAGGTAAAGTAGACGATATTTAATATTTATGAGCTTAAATTTATTTTAGGGAAATATATAAACTCCTATTTTTTCTCTGATAACGACTAGATTAATTTACCATTAGTTCTCCTCTTCCCGCCACAATTGGAGACAATGCGTGTTGAGGAGTAGAACACAACACTGCAAAGTGATAAATGTACATACATAACTTTCTGCAAGAAGTATATTGATGCTAAAGTCTATATGTATGTATATGTATAACGTTGATATAAGTAGTACTGGTTTTTTTGTTTTTTCTCTTTATTCATAGATATATTGTCTATAATATACCCGTATCGGTCCTTTGACATTTGATCACAGATTTGTATATCCTTGTTGTTTACTTGTTATCATTATTCTCAAGGCAGGTGAGTGTAGCTAACCGTCATTGACAGTTGTGAGTCGATGCTCACTCTTGTCGGCCAAAATAAAATACGGCGTTGATTTACGCCATTTTATACGTGATGTCTTACTACTTATCAAAGTGAAAGAATGGTAAATAATGGTGGTAACACTAGGTTTTCACTGTTTCCTCTGTTATATACAAGAGACGCGTGAAAACAAAAAAAACCTAACGTATCAATATTGTTGAATAGCTTTTTTAAAAATAAAATATATGAATTTATACATTTTAGAAACTGTGACTTTTGGACATTGTCCAAGCGCTCGAGTTAATTAATTCGTTCTCGACGCGTTTTTGTTTAAGCACATCTGTCGGGATACATACAGACTTTCGAAAGAAGCTTTCAGAAGGAATGATTGTTTAGCTCTGGAACATTATTTATTGAAGACAACAACACGATTAAACTCAATTTCGGCGGCAAGTTGGCAATGGCATGTCTTAATACTAGGTTCTCAGGTTACACTGACATGTGCGGGAAATTATAATAAGAAAAATAAGCGTATTCTGAAATATATCTTTTTCATAGTATTGGAAAGTGTTCAATGATTCCCGGTAAGGTCGATGTGTTCATACATATCTTTGATTCCTCAGTTTATTGATACTGTTGATAACAACGTTGAAAGCGTCTGATCTTTCAGGAGAACTTTTTGCTTTAAATGAAATGATATATTATATTTGTTATATTAAATATCACTTACTGTCCTTGTTGTGGCTGAATTCTAGTTACATTTTTTTTATTGTATATTACTTAACACTATAGACACTTGGTCCGTACCCTTTCACACATTTTCATTTTCAATATTGAATTTATTTAAAATATTTTTCCTTGTTTCTGTTTTCTTTTAGCCTCACTCTGTATTTGACATACAGCATTCCCCATGCATATCTAGAGTTTGGACTCTCCGTCCCACCCACTGCCCAATTATTGAGACAGTACATGTGGAGTCGCGCTTAACTTAACGCCGTAATTTGTCTTGTAACCAGAGCGAGGAAGTGCACATAATCAATGTCAAATTTACATCGAACCTATGACCGTCATATTTACTATCAGATGCTTTTAGACCTCTAATTACTATGTTAAGATGTTTTTTTCTGTAAAAAAGTTTAAACTCTCTTTTTGCCTATACCTAAACATGAAAAAAATCATCAATATAATTTTAATCTACTCTAAATGCCAGTTTAGATATATTAACTTTGGATAAAGCTTTTTTAATAGAAAGAATTTATTTTTTTAAAGAATAAAGTACCCAACAAAGTTCTACATAAATCATCCAGAAGATATCTAAAGCTAAACATCGCAGAACTGCCGTATTATAAATTGTTAACTTTATTTAATCTTGAAAGTTTTGAACTTTGAACACTAAACGGAACGGACTATGTTGTGTGACGGAGCTTATAATAGAAATAATTTAGTTTAGGTTTCCAGGAAGCGCGAATTCGAGTCCCGCTACGTTCAAATTGTTATACGTTTTCTAAATAAGTATTTTATAGTTTAGTTTGGTTTCTCCTTAATATAAATTTACTGTAAAAATCTAAATAAAAATTCGTTTAACCTTTTGGAACTTTTGGCAGCGACACAAGTGTATTGTAAGTGAGCTCGTGAGTTCTGTAGAAATATAAATAATAGTAGAATAAAATAAATTCAAAATGATATATAACATGTATTGTAATGTGTAAATGAAGAAGCCAAGACGAAAAAAAAGCTTTAAATTAAAACAAAGGACTTTATCATAAGAATATAAAAATTAAAATACATTCAAATCTTAATTTAGAAAAAAAACTAAATTTCAATATATAAAAATACCTTCTTTCATATATAACGTCAATAGTAGTTAATAAAGCATTAATTGAAAAGTGCTCTTTTAGTTGCTGAAACTTTATCAATGAAACTCTTAGATCGGCTTCGAGAGCAATTAGTGAGAGAGCTGAACTCGATGCGGGATGTTAGTATTGTATGTACGATATTAATATAGCTGATGCCGATATTTGCAAAGTTTTACTTATACCCTTGTATAGACGTTAAGTTGAGGAATAAAAGTAAATAATAACATAATATATACTTATTATTTGTAGTATTGTGTGGTCTTTGATTTATTTACAGATGTGAAAATCAAGACAGTTTTTGATATAACAATTTCAAATTAAACTGAAAAAAAGAAAAATAACATGACGTTTTCGGTGTCTTATAAGATTCATGCAAATGGAGCTAGCGAATGTAGGTCTCAATATATCAAACTCTTCTGGAATTTAACGAATTACACCATACAGTCCACGCAAACGTAGTTACGGGCGAGAAGTATATTATCATATTTACAAAATATTAAACACAAATCCATATTTACAATACAATTGATACTATTGTAAAATCAGAGCAATAAAATAAACTTTTAATAAATAATTGGCTTTAGGCAATCTCCATTTCGAAGACTATTAAATGTGAAGTGGAGGCAATTCTCGAGCACAGTTTACGACGCTATTAGAAACGTTTCTTTATACGCAATCACAGTTATTCCAAACATCTGCTTCTTATATTTAAATGTGTTAACTCTATTGTAAGTCCAATGTTGAGACATGGTGCGTTGTGAAGTCATAACATTAAAAAATAATAATTCTATTTGGGCACAAAGAATGGCAAAAAGATTTATGAAGCAAGAGTGGGTGGTAAGAGAGGCAGAAGTAGACCTCGAAAACACACTATCGATGATAATGGCGAAAGCACACGTAAAACACACGAGGCCCCCGGAGGTGTGAATGTTGATTAACGTAACAAGCTTTTATGATCATATAAATTGTGTATAATGAGGTAATGAGTTGATAGTTCAAATTTTAAAGAAATAATTTATTTACTCCTTTTTAGAGCGTTTAAATAAAAGCTTTTTCTAATATTATGCTTTTAAGTTATTTTTTACTTTTTAGTTATCGCTGGCTAGGTTTCTTCTCAATCTGTTTATCTCATTCAACGCATCATTGTTGCGAAGTCTATACGGACGGTTGGTAAATCAGTGTCATACATTTGTGTTCTTCGGAAGCGGGGCCATATAATTTCTCTAATATATCTAACTGCACCGTTCACCAGACCAGGTACCAGGTTTGATATTAGAGTTATCTTTCTCCTAGACAGGCCGAGACCAATGCTGATGATGCCATCAGCGCCTATCTCACCAAATTACACATGTCGAAGTTAATCAATCGATCTTACAGGCTTAAATAAGTCGATTTTTTAAAATCTGTATTTTTATTCTCATCAAACCCTTTCACTATATGAAAGCACAAAAAACATCAATAGTGCAAGGTATAATATATTGGATTTAGCGTGATGTCACATTATTTTTCAAATTATTCTCGGTCCTTCCTCGATCATGTCCTTTCAGTTGATATTGTAGAAGTGCATAAATAATAACTATTCCGCCATCTTAGATGTTCCGCCATATTCGATTTAGAAAAACGTCACATTATTGACGATTATAGAGCCTTTGCATTTGATAGATCTATATTGTAGAAGTAGACTAAAAATAACTATTCGATTATCTTGGATGGTCCGTCATATTGGATTTAGAATGACGTCACATTAATTTTTGAGTTTCTCTCAACGAGCTCTTTTATTTGATATACATATTGGAGAAATACATTAAAAATAACTATTTCGCCGTCACACGTTTTATCGTACATTGTTATCCAAACTAAACGTGTACACAAAATTTCAACTCAATCGGTTGAAGATATCTACTTCAAAATTGAGCTCAAATATTTCACCCGAACATACAAACACACATTGCAAGTTGAATAAAAGCTGTTCAGGCCAAACGCCTGTTACAATTTAATAGCAACAATTTTTTTATCACACATACTCATAGGTGATATAAATCATGTATTTTATTTGTCTTACAATTACCCTACCGTGGCATTGTAATATTTATTTCTTGTTCAACTCGAGAATTACACGTGTGCACACCTAAATTTGCTGTTTTAATGATTACTCCATGAAGTCAACCTGATAGAGGGAGAATTCCACTACAAAAGCTTTTAAAATAGATCCGTGACATTGAAAAGTTCATTCAAAGTAAACATAAATAAACCAAAGAAGCGCCTTCCTCGCAGAAATAGCTCAAAGTATATTTAAATATATCCTACACAGGTCTATTTGAAACTTTGCAGCTTAATTAATTCTTAAGACAAAATATCTTTTGACCGACACGTCTTCAGTTACTGTGAAAATTCTTTGATAGGCTTCTTAGAGTCACCTCCCACGGTGAACACTATTGTTGGTGGATGTACACGTTTTATTTTTAGATTTTAAAAAGATATACTCAGGAATTTTATTTCTACGTTTTGTGATACAAAGTCGTTTTGAAAATAAAGAGTGATGCTCTAGCTATCCTGGTTAAGTAGGAATGTATCTGAATGCAATAGATCTGGGTTTGAATCTCGCACTCACAAATGTCGACACTTAGCCCCACGTGTCTACATCCATTGAAACATGTCAACAAACATTCACACATGTCAACACACGTTCACACATGTCGATAGTTTTACACATGATAACACACATACGAGGGGAAGGTCTATGTGTGACAGTGGACACGAATAGGTTGTATATAGGTGATCCCGGCCTAGAATAGAATCACTCTGGTACTGATGGTGTCGTAAGAGGCGACTAAAGTACGTTTGGTAGAGTCACGTCGCCAGCAATGGCAACACGCATGGGCAGACTCGACCGGATCATTACCACCTCCGGCACTTAAAACCGGCGTGAAGTAGTGGCTTTATGCCACTACGTTTCGCATCAGGTAATGCCGGGCTCCGGCGCCCAACCCACCTTAAAGGCCGGCAACGCACCTGTAGCTCCTCTGGTGTTGCACGGGGTCGTGGGCGGCGGTAGTCACTTACCATCAGGTCACCCGAACGCTCGTTTGTCTTGTCTTTTCCATTAAAAAATTCATACATATATGAGTATTTCGCGATCTCGATCATACCAGGATCATACAGGCAGAGGGAACGTTAAGGTACCATGTACAAATCAAAAGTGACAAAATCTGGTCAAACGAAATAGCAAGTATCAACTAGTTAATTATATAATTACCATAATTTCAAAGTGGCATTCGTATTTTATAATCAGTTAAATCCCGTGAAGTTTATAAATGATGCGAATTAAATGTTTTAGAGCGTTGTTCGATATCGAGAGTAGGTGTTAGCGACGGATTAATTATTCACGGGCTTTTAATTCCAACATCGACATATTTCTATTGGAATTCCTTCTTCAAATTTTGGGATGAACCAAATTGATATTAAATTTCGTATAATATATTCAACATAACCATTTTATAAATATTTAGGTCAGATTCTGTTTATAAATATTTAAATTCAGCTGCACGTTATATCCCTTCTATAGCAGGCCTATAAGTAGAGTACTATGTACTTGAACACTAACACCCGTCAGGTAATCATTGACGTTAATTACGTCGGAACAAAAAATAGACTTAACTGACAATATGGCGAAAATAAATGTGATTTCTTTCAAAAACAATTCTTTGCAGACTTTTTTATCAATATCAAGTGTCTAAACACTTGGCTGCAATAAAAACGACAAAAGTAGGTTATAAATCTAATGAGCAAGATCTTAGTATATATAATTAGAGTGAATGCATTTTTTTTATTTTCCACGTATCTTGTATTACGTATCTTTTATTAAAAAAAATCTACTAACGTATACTAATATGTTAATTCGGCGATATTAGTATACATTAGTAGATTCGATTACCACTCGCAGAGGTTTATAATTTCCATGTTGCCAGTCTGGTAAGAAATGGTAAAATGTGTTTTTGTATAATTGATTAAAAAAAAGTCCCGCCTCTTTTCTTGCGCCGGTTCTTCTCAGGTCTGAGGTACTAACTTTAGTGAACTGGTAGTAAATTATTTGACGTTCAAAAAATTAAGCATGTAACTTCTTATTTTCAATAAAATTAAATTGTCTTTAACTCAAAACGTGGCGTTGGGTTCCGCTACTCAACAAACATTATCTGGATACTGGGCGAGAAGTGAAAGTGAAAAAGGAATGAAAAATATAATGTCAAAAGCAATATCTATTGGCATCTTTCTGTGATATGGAAAAAAAACCCAAATTTCCATATCCCAAATCCGCACGAACGACATAAATAGCGTATATTGAAATGACAAATGATCAGTAATATAAATGTCGGTTCTGTTTGCTTTTCTCTCATATTCCTCGTTTCAATAATAGTGATGTACATACATACGTATATATATTGAGTTCAATAGTACTGGCGGGCATTCAGGACTATCTATTGTGATTTGTGATATATTATTAGTTTTTACTGTGTAATATGGGATTATTGACTGACCTGGTTTTTTTTTATTTACGCTTCTCCCACGTATAGCAGGATAGATGTAGATAACCTACGCTCTACATTTTCCATTTGGAGGGAGGCCTTTCATTTAGTATACAGAATCCTGGTCCGCTTCTTGATTTAGCAGAAAGGTGAAAAGTACTTCAATAAGATGACATGATAAGTGAACCCAGTACCATCGCTTGGCACAAACACTGTTTCCTACAGTCTACTGATAAGTTTAAAATATGAAATGGATAAAACTTAACAGCACATTTCTTTTTTCTGTGTGTAAATATTTCCAAGAAATGACAACGCTCTGGTGTCGAGGCAAAGCGCGGCGTTGAGTTCTGCTACTCAACACGCAACTCCTCCAGAATTCGGCAGAAAGTGGGAAATGGAGTGTCTTAACACTAAATCCCCTCTGCCTACCCTGCTGTGCGCGGGATACATCGTGAAGCTGAAAAATAAGATAAATTATTTTGTTGTTCACAGAGAAAATTTTAGAATATAACAAAAATATAGTAATTAAGATAGATATACAGTGTAGTATTGGTGTAATGTTGGTTATACTTAAAACAGTAAGTTCATACAGTGTTACAGCGTTGAGATGTAATAAGTTGCAGATAGCAAATTTAAAAATATCATATCATTTTCCCTGCGTAGTTATTTCTCATATTAAATAGGTCAAAAATTATGTATATATTTTGAACTCTCTCTCTCTCTATATCATCTCGATTTTATTAAAACTAAGTAAAAAAGCGACCCGTGACGTCACGTCTCCAGTGAATACTTTATACACATTTGCCCTTTTTATCTTCACTTTCCACACATTGCACAATTACGATTATTTTTACCAAAGCTTTGATTTAAGAAGATTTTCAGGAAGTATGACGAATGTTTTCCTTTTTTAGTAATGTTCAAACATAATGAGTTGTCTTCAGTATGATTCTGTTTATTATGGAACAGTAGCCAATTCGGAATCGAATTCACAACATTTGTAGTTACAGCCAGACGATTTTTCACTGTGCCACGATGCCTAAAAAGGCATTAGCAAAAAAAACAGACCCACTAATAGTACCGTTAAAGTAAAAATATTTTTGTATATTATTGCTATGGAGCGTCACGGCGCAGCAGCAGAGCGATTGACCGTAAACGCAACGTTTGTGGGTTCGCGTTTACTTCAAAATGAACACTTTTTCAAAATATCAAACGCTCAAGGCTATACATAGCTTAAGTTTTCAATAAAAGTGACATTAAGTGAGTCAATATTGTCGCACCAACTGTATGAGCTGGAGGCAGGAGACGACCCTCCTCTCAGTCACGAGTCATCGTTGTATCTCGTAATTACTTAATTAACGAAATTGGCCCAACTATTGAATAACCTCAAATTATCTGAAGACACGTATCGTACGTATTTCTTATTTATCTTTCAATACAGTGTATCATTAGTTGGTGATGTTTATACGGAGCTTGTAATTAGCGTCTTTGATTTAGAAATCAAAGACGTATACGTTATGATGATGATTTAACTTAACTTAAACTTAACTTAACTTAGCTTCACGCTTTATCCCTAGCGAGGTAGTCAGAGAGAACGGAGCGCCAAACGCTACGGTCTCTACATACCTCTTTCGCCTCGTCCACTGTCATCAACCTCTTCATACATGTTCTGTTGATACTGTGTTTTCGAAGGTCAACCGAGGTCTCATGATGATTTATTTTAATAATTATAGCTATTTAATAGTTTTAGAGTTCCATACTTGTAAAGATAAAAACGGAGCTGTCATAGGATTACTTCGTTGTAACTCTGTCAAGTGGATATATCGATCTGAAATTGCTTTGAAGTAGCAGTATGAGAATCTTACTCGCATTTGACCGATTTTTCTTTTGTGTTTGAGCTTTTTCATACAAAACCTTCTTTACAATTCAAAAATTAAAATAATTATAAAATTCAAATAATGTGACGAATAAATGTGACTATTTAAAAAACCTTCCTAAACCCTCGCGTTTACACAGGAGTTGGGATTTTATTGATAACGAGAAATTAAATAACATGAGGTCCGTCGAGAATGTGAGCGCCTGTTGTTCTACGACGCGACGTGACAGTTCTGATGTGGACGATCTATAATTATAAATGGGGGCATAAGCGTATGACTGTAAATGATGGTTGTGGCATCGATTCCCGCTCGGCTTACGGCTCCGTGATTTCTTGATAAAAATATATTTCTGATTTTACTTATAAAAAAGATATGGCCGTAAATATCGCAAAAAACGCATATTTCGACACTATCAAGGGAATCAAAATTCATAGGGTCCTTCCAGATAACCTAAAATTATAAAATTTTGCAGCTAGCATTTATAGGTAGTACTAGTTCATGTAAAAATCTGAAAACTATACATTTGTGGTTAAATTATAAAAAATAATAGCCTTATAAAAGAGGCGAAATTTGGTATTAAAGTCGCTAGTACAAGTGAGAAATCAAATGAAAGGGCTCTAGCTATGCTAAGGCTGAATTTCAGAAAAAGCTTAAGAACTCCAAATTTTTACCCGACTCGCCCTTGTCCGGTTTTTTAGATCATCCTTTGCCTTTACTTATATAAATCGAGAAAGCTCCGTTCGCTCAAGTTGTTTAAAGACGCGATCTTATTTCGTTAAAATAATGTATTTATAAAAAGCGATTTTGGGAAAAATATATAAATAATAATACAGATGAGATTGTCTTCGGAGCTTTAATACCGTATTTTGAAATTTCCTTTACTTTGGTTGCTTTAACGAGACAAATCGTATTGTCGGAATTTTTGTCATAATCTTTTTTAAATAAGCCCGTGTTCCTCAAACAGAAAGAGAACCAGAAAATAACATAAAACTGAAATATAAATTATAAAATCATAGGAAAATATAAAAAGTAATTAAGAAAATATAGGGAATTGAACCCACAACCAAAGCGATTTTAAAAGTAATTCAAAATATTTGTTAACCAAGCTTTTATAAAACATTAGTATAAATTAAGTTAAAATAAATAGATGCTTATTATCAAACAGTATTTATAAATTTTCTTACATCTGATGGTACCCACACACCACACCCACTAGCTATCCCTGTATCGTGAGTTTTAATATATGATTTAACAATTTACAGTTACTGTTGACACTCGTCTTACAAGAGACTACAAGAGACTAGATCGTTTTATAACACTATAAAAAAAGAAGATAAATAAACATAATTAGTATCTACCTTTTAATATAATATTCGTATTTTAACGAAAATAACTAGTATTATTGTTCGTTAAAACTTTTCCTATAAGAACGTTTCTATTAGATTTACAAAGCGACTTATCTTCTCCATTCACTAACATTACAATGTGGGACTATTCTAAGACCAAATCACGCGGAACCTAACCAAGAAGTCATTTAAGACATTCTGATTTATTCCCATTGACCCAATATACCAATTAAGATAACGTGTAACTATGAAACAACAGATGTAACGTTTTACTACGCGATTATATCTCCTATGGCGGAGAAATATTTATATTTTATATATGTAGACCGTATTTCTGAGCCCATTCCCATTAAACATAAACATTTATAGAACCAATATGTGCGCGAAGTTCTGAACGGTCGCATAATAGAATTATTTCTAAAGGTAACCGCGGACCGCCGCGGCGAGTATATCTACAGTCGGTTCAACGTTGACAGTGGATATTAAGTTATTGTACCAAGTTTTGTGTTGTAGATATTATTCAATTCAGTTTGAGAACTACAGTGCATAACACCGTATACCGTATGTTTAAGTGTAAAGTTGTTGTAGCTTGGCATCTACCTGAGGAATAGGTTCAAATACAACATATGAAAATTGGCATATTTTGTGTCAGCTTCACGCTGTATCCCGCACACAGCAGGGTAGGTAGAGGGAACCTAGTGTTAAGACACTCCGTTCCTCACTTTCTGCCGAATTCTGGAGGCGTTGCGTGTAGAACTCAACGCCTCGCTTATCCTCGACACCAGAGCGAAGAAATGCAAATAGAAATTTAAGTAAATATTTCATCTCCTTGAGGGTGGATCGAACCCACAACCAGTCGATTTTACAGTCACACTTCATGCCGCTGCGCCACGACTGGCCTCTTTTTTGTATCGTTTTATGTAAACTAAAGTACCTTACTAACATTAAAACTAATAAACCAAAGGAAGTAACATATAAGTAAATACTAGTGTTAATTAATAAGATGACGTCTTTGCACAATGTACAAGATTACAATAAAACATAGGTACTTGCAATTATCGTCGTCAGAAGTTCTGTTTCAATAGTTAACTGACACTCAACGAGTGCAAGTTAGAGCTCAGGGTGTGTCGTTACTGTATAGAGCTAGTTACGTGAAGTCGAGGAGCGTCTTTCACGTGGGGCAGTTTACGTACAAATTATTGTAATAATATATAATCTTATATTATTTTATATTGTTGCTTGGAGAGTTAGATCTGTCGTTAAATTTTTTTCTATAGTTTTATATGTATATGATTCTAAAGTGGATTCAAAAGTATATCGTCAGTCATTCGGCTATAAATAGGATACGTAAAGCACAAACATTTCCTGATCTGAAAAATACTAGTAAAATTTTAAAATATATTACAATAATAAACCTAACAAACTATTCACGTCACGAATGATACAGTCAAAGTGAATAACAAAGTTTCTGCACGAGCTTAGGAAGGAAAACTGCAAAATTTAAAAATATTCCAGTTGCCTGTCATTGTGTTTTTGCTGTGATATAGAACAATAGGAATGTGAGAGAATAGTACCATAGGTTATATTTATGAGGCCATTCGTGTGGTGCATTTGTTCCACGTTTCAGTTGATTCATGAATGTAGAAAATTTGCACGAGACCTCGGACTTCGTTTTAAAAATATTCTACTATTTACAGCTTTTAAGTGATTTTATGTATGAAATAGTCGATGACAGTAAATATGGCAATAGAATTGTGAAAAATGCAGGAGCTGTCGTGTTTCGATCCCTGTTTTCTCTACTTGCCCTCAGACTCGTCCTCTGAGAGTTTCATATCAATTTCACAACGATGTAGCTTATATAATTTGATAAACTTAGGTCAGCAGGCGTGTGCACTCAACTCACTCAACTCTTATGGAAATATCTACAAATATCAGTTTATATGAGAAGGTTATCGGCCTCTAGTGCGGACGGAGACCGAGGCAACGCTCATCCTACGTAAGTGTAGTTATATAAAACTCAACTGCGCTACAATAACAGTTTGCGCCAATAGGCGTGTCCTGTGAAACTGTCTCTGAGCAACGTCATCATGTGAGATTACAGCACGTCGTGTTACAGATCATCTCATATACCAACACATTCTGTTTCCGGTTAAATAGCGTGCCTTGCTACGTTATGTTAGACTGTCGTGACTTAGTGGCGTAGCGTATGATTGAGAACGTGATGGTCATGGGTTCGATCTAAGCTAAGGAGAATGTGTTCAATTACTATTATTTTATTACTCTGGTAGATAATCGTATTGAAAGTAACTATCTTTGGGTAGCGGAAATTTGTAAAAATCTCCCTACAAGACACTCTAACAACATAAATAAGTTGTAATCTATATATATAAAAGGACTTGTGCTGACTGACTGAGGTAAGACGCACGCAGAGCCGTAACCGCTGATGGTAGAAACGTGAAATTTGGGCAGATGTTTATTTTCATATTCTGGACATCCACTAAGAAGGGAATTTGAAAAATTTTAACACTAAAGGGATGAAATAGGGGTTGAAAGTTTGTATGGAAAAAAAAATTAAACTGTTCCGATTTTTATAAAATTTGAAATTCAAACTCTTAAAGACATTTCATTGAACACGTGTTTCATGGTTTTTAAGAATTCACCCCCTAAGGGTTCAAATAAGGGGTTGAAAGTTTATATGGAAAAATCTTTAAATTGCCACCGATTTTTATAAAAATTTAAATTCAGACTGTTAAAAATATTTTATTGAACGTGGTTTTTTTAGAATTCACTCCTAATAAGCGGGCGAAGCCGCGCGCGCCCTCTAGTAAACGTATAAGAATTTTGACGTAGTTCGATGAGAACGTTTGGCTTATTGGTCAGAGCGCTGGGACTTTGATTTTATTAATACGACTTTTATTTGTTATATTATTTATTTTTAGGTTCCCTCTTCCTACTGATATGCGTGGGACACAGTGTGAAAACAAATATTTTCCCCACGAACGTCCACTAATTTCCTGCCCCAGATTTAGAATAAACATTTTAGTGATTTTGAAAACTGGTCACAAATGATTTAAAAGAGTTGAAATGAATCTATATACATACTCGTATATCAAAAACCAGTCTGACCACTAAAAGTAAATGAACATTTTTAAATTGACGTTTTATTTTAAAAATTGTGTGGAATTGGAAAAAAATCGATTTACTACGATTTTTTCATTTTTTTTTTAAATGATTTACGTTAATAGTTTTTTTAAGACATCAAAGACAGATTAAGAATAGGAGGGTTTAAAAAGTAACTTCCATACATGTTATACATAAAAAAAACAATTTTTAACTAGGTGAATATTATTAACTAAAATATTCTTGTTTATGCAGTTTGATTATATAAAGTGCAGCCACTAAATAGAACGCAGCATCTGCTTTGTAAGTTAGTACTAGCCGCGAAGTATATGAGAGTATAACAATAAGAGTGAGGCAAAGTTGGTCATAAAACAACAGACGCTTGACTGCCGACGCGACGGTTGTGTGTCTTGAGATCTCCTCTCAGAGTAATGAATGTTTGCAATTTCTCCACGTTGACAAGAAATGCGGCGTTGAGTTTTGCCTCTCAACACAAAGTTTCGATATTAGTTTCTGTTTGCTCATCACTTTTATTTTACTAAAAAAAAAGGCAAACGAGTGTTCATGTCACCAGATGATATGTGGTCTTCGCCCTCGACCCTCGTTTACCACAGAAGCGGGAGACTAAAAAAAATATTTAAGAGTTTGTAAGCTTTTCTTATTTCAGAACATTTTACGTCGAAGTTCATAAGCTCCTCTCTGCTTACTTTGCGAAGACCAAAGTTCCATGGAAAGTCTGTTATAAAATTAAGTTGCTCTTTGAGGTGTTCCATCTCAACACAGCACAGCTAGTAAAGGAAGACCATTGTTTCACTTGCGATATGATAAAAATAATTTTATATTTTAATAGTAAAATAAGCCTGACGTACTACATACTTTACTAGTAATAAAATTATATTTATCATAATTAATCATTTTACAGGTAAAAGAAAACAGAGAAGTGGTGAAAACACTTTTTCACTAAAGATTACATTTACAATATCAAAATAAGAGATATGAGTGAATATCAAATATCTTTGGTTGATCTAAATGAATATTGTCTTCATAAATAATTTTATGTAACGTTCTTTAAAAGTAATAACAAAATTTAGTAATGACATCAGGCATTACCTTCTTCTCTGATAGACAGTTTTTCATAATTTTAATCAAAACGAGATAATTTATCAGCGGTAAGACAATAATGAGATTTGTTGTACAAAACTGAGTCGTAACTCTCAACAAACGGTAAATCTCAGAAGTATCAATTATTTAGATTTTTCTTTTCAACGGCGTAAACCACTGCGTAAAATATTTTCCGACCAATTTACAAGGCATTACGTGTTGAGTGGCGGAACTCAAGGCTGCCCCTTGTCTACCAAAGTGGGGAAATAAAAATTTAAGAAAACATTTTTTGGACAAGGTTTCGAAAAAGATATATCATCGCAGTTTTATTTCTATGTGAACTGAACATCATCTATTTTTTTGTCTTAATTTCTCTAACTTTATAAAACTTTAAAAAATCTTGATCTTAACACCTCTTTTGGGGACGCGTTTTTATGAAAAATAATAACAAGAGTTGATTAATTCAGTTAATAATATGTTACGGATCCCGCGGGGGCGGTACTGGCTGACGGCGCGCGGCTTGAGAGACAACTGATTAAAAATACTTGCTTTAGTAACCATTTTTTTTAAATAAAATTATTTTGATACAACATAGAGATAAAAAACTGTTTAAGTATTGAGCAGAGCAACGACCGGTACAGAAATATTCTTCTTCTTGACATCAATCTCGGGGTCTACCAGGGTCTACCGTCCTGCTCAATATACTCCACTTTGGACGGTCTTTAACACACCTACATAAATATTATTTTATAAATTTAAACTGTAACGTGGACTGAGTGAACCTCGCGTTGAGACATTATGTTGTCTCCTATCTAAGATATAATTTAGAATTATGCAAAATAATTGAATCTGTGTTCTATAGAATGCTCTGCCAAATATTTAAATGGTGATACAGAAAGATAACATTTTCTTAGATTGTCTCTTTACAAAAAATACGTTTGAATATTTTTTATATTTTAGACTACTTACTACTTTTTTTGTGGGAGATGAGTAGTAGTTTCTCTTTCCGCAGACAAAGCTCAGCATTGACTTGTGAGAGTATTATCACTAGGTACCCTCTGCTTACCTTATATATATACGGCATTCAGCGTGAAGTTGCAGAAACAATGCATAGATACATACATATAATATTATTCGCTCAGAGGTATAGATTTCAAATAGGTACAGACTATACTACAAAATGTATTGATTGAGGTAAACAATAAGTTATAAATGTTCTATTCTACTAATGTGTGATTTTTGTTTTTATTTACTCGACTGTCTTTCATGATTAATGTAATGCAGCTTTCTCATGTTGTCAGTTACAATAATAAATCATTCACTCATATCTATATACTATTTGTATGGAGCTTTCGAAATCCACGTCGATTCAGTAGAGACGATGTGGGTTAAGTCGCTGACGCCTGTCAGTCGTGAACGTGCTGAGATAGGAATATTCTGAAAATAATATGAAGTCGGGTTATTTAACGGAAAATGTGTATATTTTTGTATTTGTTTCTATTTTTTTTAGCTTCACGCTTTATCCCTAGCGGTGTTATCAGAGGGAACTAACCGCCAAAAGATACCGTCTCTGCATACCTCTTTCGTCTCATCCACTCTCTTCAATCCGTACATTCATGCTTTCCGGGACTTCCTCATGCTGTTCACATGACCTTCCCCTAGTATCACATATACTCTGAAGTAATAAGATCATGCGAGGTATCATGGTCTCTATGTAAAGAGACCGTAGACATGTTCAACTCAATGGAGAAACTAAGTTAAGTCAAATAACAACTATTTGAAATAATAAAATCTACTTACTTTATATAAAATCTTTAGATATATTGCAACAATACACACAAATAATATTAGTTTTTATCAGTCACATCTACCACATAGCACGAACTTAAGTACGAACCAACTTCAAAGCCCTAATCAAAACGTGACAAAAAATTGGATACAACATTTATAATAACATTTACATTGATATTAAATCAATATACAAGGTATTTATAAAATTACGGCACGACGACGGAGAAATATTGTGAACATTATCTTGTAAAGCCTGTACCTGTGGTTTTGTCCGAGCTTTAGAATTTAGGATGCAAAAACTAAAAATGTAGACTTAAAATAAAATTGTAAGGCCGTCATGGCGCAGTGGCACCTAACTGTAAACACAATTGTTGTGGTTTCGATTTCCACAGGTGAAATAAGTTATAGTAACAAGATAAAATAAGAAGTTAGTCACTGAACACGTGATATCTTGGGCGAACTGGAATACTGAGCGGAGAGTTGGGAACGGCGCGTCTTAATACTAGGTATCTCGATTATCTCAGCTATATGCGGGATACAGCGTAAAGCTTAAAAAAATATCAAGTTCTTTTTTTATGGAAAAGGACAAGGCTGAAAAGGACAAGACTGAGAAATTCTGGTTGCCTTTGAGATTCGGCTCTTATTAATATTAACTAATTGGTCTTCAAACAAATATTTATTATACATTAATAGGTAAATCAAGAATGTTTTCATTTCTTCCCTTTGGTGTCGAGGCAAAGCGCGGCGTTTTAACATTAAAGTGATATAGCTCTCTTCAATAAATTTACTATCTAATATAAATATTTTTTAAATTCAAACCAGCAGTTCCTAGGATTAACGCGTTCAAACAAACAAACTTTTCAAATTTATTATATGGGTACAGAAAATTTAAAGATTAGTTTTGGAAGGGATTACATTTAGAACACGAAACTTAGTTTAGAACTTTTGTCTTAACAATAGGTTTGCTCTGTGTATCCTGATATGCGGGGAAAAAATGTAAAGATGAAAAACAGTTCAAAAAATAAAACACACTTGACCGTCTATCGTCTCTACAATAACAAAGGATCTTTCACACTATACTGTTTACAGTTCCTTCTCGGTCCGATCTTATATTCTTCTATGAGATATAGTCTTAAATGCACGATTGGACCGATAGTAACGATAGTATGAATGCTTTCATTGTTTCTCATATATAAGACATTTTAACAGGCTGATATCGGACCGAGAACGAACCGTGGCTAGTGCTACAGTGTGAGTTGTCCCTGAATGAACTTCCCACCTATTAATATATTGACTACAGTTATATTTTACTTGAAGTTCTCTAATCTTGAGTTGGATAGACTTGTTTTGTTGTCGAGGGGCGCTATATAAATTAGAGTACCTGGATGTATACAAATTGCAAGTTCAAAAAGAAATTTATACGAGACAAGATGTTACAATTTTCATTTTAGTTCAGCGGTAAACACGTATTGATGTACTTTTGTGTCTATTAAATCATTGTTTACGATCATTTGCCACGTCCCCTCTGTATGGGTGTTGAATGATACAGTGGTTCCTTGAGCAGCAACTTGTAATATGAAATTATATCTCTTTGTTATTATTCACCGATATACTGATCTGACTGTTAACACACTGGTTTTGAGTTCGATTCCCACTTGGTGGAATAGATTATTATTATTTCCTAGCTATAGTAACAAAGCAAACAAAGCGCGGCGTGGAGTTCCGAAATTCGAAATGCAATGTCTCGAAAATAAGACTGTACTATAGGAATAGAGTAACTCAACACTACACTTACCTCTGCCTGTTCTATATACGCATATGAGTTAAAAAGAAAAAAAAAACGAACTGAAGGAAGAAAAAAACTTGTTGCTCTGACAAAATATTGGACAGAGGTCTAAGGTTTTACTTATAAATTAATATCAAAGGAAAAATACGAAGTGGAATAGGAAGTGGTGCTTAAGAGAGTAATCGACGGACAAAGTGTAAATGCGCTAAGACCGTGGCTTTTCACTTTTGCATTAAAGGCACTTAAGTTAAATGCAGTGATAAAGTACACTTTGACCATTTTTTTTATTTTAGCTTCACACTGTATTCCTCCATTATTATTAACGGAGTGTCTTAATACTTCCTAGTGTTAAAAAAACCTGGGAACCTAGTATTAAGACACTCCGTTGTTCACTTTCTGCCCAATTTTTTAAACATTTGGTGTTGAGTGTTGAATTTTTGAAACATTTGGTGTTGAGTGTTGGAACTCATTTCATCTCATCACGTTAAATAAGGAGCAAAGTTTGAAGCGTGAAGTCTAAAAAACTGACTTTGTGGTGGCGAACGTCGTACATACAATAAATGAAAATACGTTTTATTAAATTTTTCGCTAGCTTTTACCTGCGACGTCGTCTGCATACGTACTGGCTCGTATAGCTGGACCAATTATGTCTTGATTTTCACTGCCTGCCCACCAGGGCAAAACCGCACACCAGTGCGGGAAAGAGCGTGAAGCTAGTCAGCTTTATATAGTAATTTGTTTAATGATTCGAGCTAAGTCGAAGGTTAAAGCTAGTATTTAAAATTAAATTAAAAATTAAATTAGCTTCACGCTGTATCCCGCACACAGCAGGGTAGGCAGAGGGAACCTAGTGTTAAGACACTCCATTCCCCACAGAAGAAATGGAAATATAAATTTAAGTAAATATTTCATCTCCTCGAGTGGGGATCGAACCCACAACCAGTCGGTTTTGCAGTCACACCTCGTGCCGCTGCGCCACGACCGGCCTCAAAACGTAATATTTCTCACATAAATTCCGATTCCGCAAAAAAACAGGGTAAGTCCCTAGAGTTACATAGATTATTACACATTGCTCCACAAATCTCTATTTATCATTGAGAAATGTTCTAAATATTGGGTGGTGGGTGGGAAATGGAGTAATGGACCCTTAACATTGGGTTCCATATGTCTATTCTACTATATGTGGCGTGAATAGCAGATAATACTAATAAGCTAATAAGCGTGAATATCTACTAATAGTAGATAAGAAGTTATGAATAACATTCCGCATGGTATTAGTAATAAGGAAATGTGAGTTAAATGGTAATAAAAATAGATGACTCGATGTATCTTACGAAGTGGCTCTCGACATTGACACAATTTATTAGCATATGTAAAATAGTACAGGGGCCACCTGTTGTTAATGCTAAATTAACATTAAATGATAAAACTAATATTTTTCTCTGTAAAGTATATTATTTTCAGACTTGTACATGTATACATACTCGTATATACAAGTTAAATATCATTATAAACTTTCTTTGATTTTCGACTTTCGATAGTTCTGATGAAAATAAATTACATAATTATGCTCAATATTGTTTAATGTTACTCATCCAAAATTATAGCCGCAGCAAAATAGCATGTCACAATTTTTCGCACAACCCACTTAATATGGATAGATAATAACAAAAACTTAGAAAACTTGTTTTTAAAAAGGTTTTTTGAATGTATTTTTTTACAATTCTTAAAAATTATACATTTTTATCCTTAGTGTGAAATAGCATTTTAAATGCGTTAAAAAGAAATACACAAATGTTTATGGGATAAGTGGTGATAACATTCGTTCCGTATCTGTAATTATAATTTTATAATAAATAATTAAAAAAACAAAAATATTTTGTCTTAATTAAAAATAAGCAAGTTCTGCGTTCATCTCTTTGACTATGATACCATCAGTTTATTAAAGTTTAATGCATACATTTAAATAATATTGATACGATACTATAGTAAATCGGACTCATAAATTTAAGAAATCATAAAATTTTATGATTATAATAGCATATTGTCTGTCAGTCTGCACGTGGTGTTTAATAACGAGTATAAATATAACATTAAATGTAAGTCTAGGCATATCTATGAAAAACAGGAATAAATTTAATTTAAATTCATTGTTACTTTTTTATTTTAATAAATAAGCCTACAAAGTAGTATAATTATAAATTATTTCATAGTAACATTCAAACATTGAACAGTTTGTTTAGAGAAACGTTCTAATCTCAAGGACTACTGGATTGATTGAATAATTATTTTTTGTCGGACAGTTGATTTTTTGAGAAATGCTATGATATTAATATATCACCTACGACCTAATGGTCATGTTAATCATTACAATGTAAACCACTGTACCAACTGTCAGTCAATTATAAATTTCTTTGTTTAAGATATTATTTAAAGATAAATCAGTTCAGCGTATCTTACTTTCTATATATTGAAATAATTTTATAATTACTTCTTTGTATAAGTGTTTTAAAACAAACCATGTCGGTGATTCTAAATAACTATGCTTTTTCACGTGGATGTAGTTAACACTATACTAAAAGACAAACTAACTATTTTTATATTTATGTGCCTGTCTTTTTGTTTGTCCGGAGTAATCTACAGTTTAGTTGAACCAATTTTTATGAAACTTTCACTCAAAGATAGAAGAGTTAGTGAAACAATATATTTTTTGATTCCGGGAATCTAAGGTAGTATCTACCGCCCGAATAAATCTGAAATAACCAAACATTTTATGACCCTACAGCTCAATCGGACGATGCCATAAGCGGGCCGCTAGTTTTGAATATAATAATACTATTGACAGACTCCTGTCGAACAATAGAGTTCTAAAAGCGAAGTGATTTCTGACGAATCCATCAACTACTGTCAAAGTAATAAATATCTCAAATATAAAAACATTTATTATTTATTATCTGCAAAGTACGAGTACTTGACTCTGCCTTGGAAATTATGGACTTGATGGACGAAGCCACTTTGTGAGAGTGCGAGCAGAAGTAGTATTTTTTAATAGTAATATTTTCTAAAGCTTTACTAGCTAGCGTGTGATGAGATTGAAAAATTATACAGCTGTTCTTCGATATTATGTATATTTCTACGAGATTTTCCAGAACGGTGCGTGACTGGACGATGTCGATGTTTATTAATATACACGATGATAGTGAATTCAAATTCTATACTGATGGAAGACATAAAATTGCAGATTTATCCGTCATTTAATATTTGTAGAATCATATAATTCGATTTTTTCCTATCAGCTGCCAAGCAGAGCAAGAGAGACGACGGAGTAAGCAAGAATAAAGTAAAACTTCGTATCTACTAATTATGACAGCGCCGGCTTCCTTTGATAACGTAACATTTTACAATATTTACTAGAACAAGAACTCAACTAAAAATGGAAATAATTAGTTCCTCTCAAGCAACCACGTAGGTCTTGCTATTATTTAGGGACAGAGTACAGAGTACCCTCTTTCTTAGCGACCCGGTGGATGTGCGAAAAACAAAACCGGTTCGATGCCATTACCGTCGAGTAGCTCGTAGCGAGTGCACGTGTATAGGTATTTTAGAGTGTAGTGAATATTATCTTTTAACAAAATTAATTAATAATAATAATAATAATAATACATGTAAACTTCTATTTCATTCGATATTAATATTATATACTTACACTACATTCTATTTTCAAATTTACTTAAAACTAAATTGTTAATATTTATATTTATTATAAATCATCCGCACGCAGCGCATTCGCATGACAAACTTGTTTCGAGTTTTTTTGCTGTGCGTGACGTAGCCTGCTTGCTAGCT